>JAHWFP010011625.1:42281-102669 GCA_023313725.1 Lithobius niger | reverse complement strand
AACGCATGCAAAATGATTGTTTATAAAGACAAACATACAAAGGTCTTTGGTCTATTGTTATAAAAGTTTAATTGTATACGCAACAAATTACAGAAATTGTGATAACTTGCTAACTATTTAAGATAAACGCATGCGGTTTGCGGCATTCGTTAACTTTATTTATCTTCTTTAATTCCTACTCCGGCGTTTATTGACGTAAACTATATCCTTACGCCGCCGTGTACAATTTAAAACCGTGATGAGAGAAAAATGCTAACATGCGAGTAGGGCTGTGTACAAATAAACCATTAATTTCACGTAAAACTACAGGTTTTTTTTAGAAATTTGTACCAGATATGATTTTTGTCAGAAATTTTATGCTCTACAGCTTTGGTCTATGCATTATTGCCATAAAGTAAAAGGGAGACGTGATAGTGGACGAAAACCCTAAACCGGAAGTGTCTTTTGGCCATTCTTCCAAGGTGGTGGCAAAAGGTCAACTTGGAATGTTGTGGAGTTTTAGTATGTTGGTTAGTATGACATATATTGGTTATGTACCAATTTTCAGCTTAGTGTGAATTTATAGGCTAATATGACTGGACTACACCTAATACAACATAGCTGACATACTTACTGAGCCATAGCCATAGACATTCGTTGCAAACTAATCTACGTCATGTGTCGGATTTCAGACGATATATGAGGGAAGATTGTCAGCACTTTCCCGTTTTGATGGTCACAGTTCAGTCCTACTAGTTACAGTTTCTCAGTACATCTTGAAGAAAGTTGTTCTTCAGCTACACATGGGAAAAGTTAACTTCCCAGACCAGAAGACATCGGAAAATTCTGGGTCCAGGAAATGCATATAGCTGAAGCCTTCTGTAGCAATGATTGGATTTTTCTGGTCACGTCGCCCATTTCCTTTTAAAATTGCTTAATGTAAAGTTGTTTAACGATGTTTCAAGTCAATAAACCTCTTTAAAGATTAACCGTAGTTTCACTGTGTTTCTTAAACTAGATAGATAACGTTTCACAGACAATGGCCAACCACCTAACCGAAACTTGTTAGAGGTTAGTTTGACAGTACCATTTGGCGTTCTGCCAAACAAACCCCGTCAGACTAACCTGCGAGAAATTGCAGGGCAAGGGTTCCAAGTGAGTCGAAAACTTGGCCTTTTTAAAGTAAAGCCTTCTGTGAAAAAATCTGCTTGACTCCCATTTTCCAGTGATCACTTGTGTTTAAATTAACTTTGTTCTAATGAGCACTTTCTAGTGATCTCTTTATTGATTTGTAACGACTTTCATTCAGCCTTCCTGCCATTAGCTGCCCGTTCAAAGATGTGGGTGTGTTGGGTCCGGTGATGTGGTCTAAGACCATCTCCATTGTCGATGTTACTGCAGTCGAGAGTGTAAAGCGTTGATCTTCTACTTGAAAAAAAAATCTCTTGCTTAATTTCCAGCTCGGGCATGTGGCATTCAAGGTGTGGCAACAAGTCACTGGAAATTATTTGCATTTGTTACTGGAAATGACTTCATTGGAAAAAAGTAAATGCAAAAATGGTATTTGAGCTGTGTGTGCCTGTTGAAAAACTTAATTGAAAACTGCAAATTTGTTAAAAATCACTTTGGAGGCCTGACACACTCTCAGTGGAAACAATAGTGCAAGATAGAAAGAGGGACAATTTTGCTAGGTATAATTCCGATCGTAATTTCCAAGCATCTTTTACATGTCACAGTCGACATGATGCTAGGGTCGGCTGATCGGAGCATTTGGCACATGAGATAATCGTGCTGACCATCAGGCCTCCTTGTCCCAATGTTTTAAATCACTATGCACTATACCAGTAAATTACACAGCGTTTTAAATCACTATGCACTATACCTATAAAATAAAAAAATGGGAACACAATAAGCCTTAATCACAGACTGCCAACCTCTGCTTGAAAACCTAAGTATATTTTGCTAGCTTTCAACACCTCAGTAGCCCTCTACTGACTCCTTACTAGTACCATCCAACTCCTGCACTCCAGATGCTTCTAGTTTGTTGCTATAAACCACAGCTTTGCCTTTTCTCTACTAGAGCCAACTGAACAAATGAAAATTTATTATTTCTAGGAAATGGCATGACGAAAATTCGGCCGAGCAAGCCCTGAAACACTACTAAAATAGTTATAATGTGTGATTTTCACTGTTGTGCTATTGTGCTTGCTGAACCCTGCAAATCATTTGTTTTTGTGTGGAAATAATGATTGCAGATTTAGTAAATGCGGATATTGGTATAAATATTTATCGTTTATTAAGATGATACTAATGTATGAAAATTCTGCTTCAAAATTACGGTCTTTCGCTGCTACATCTACGTCTAACACAATGATGCAAGTGCTGTTACGAGATTCCAGTAACGTAAATATTGATACATATTCATCACAGAAGATGCCGTTCGAGTTTATGCACAAAGCATAGCGATGCTATGTCGTTTCACTACCAAAGGTCGCATATGGTGGTGACACAAAACTGTCCATGATGAGAAGGTCTTCCAACGGTTCTAACCTATCCTGACGCCACCACGGGTAGAAGAATTGAGAAAACCAGTTACATAAAGATCTAGGGATCTTCTGCAATGAGGAACGAATTAGGGGCCCAATCCAGTCTATTACCTAATCGTGGTTTGGTGTTCTATTGCCAAAAAAACGGATAAATAGCTTGGTTAGGTGCTAGTTGGCAAGGTACAATTCTGAACTCTAAACTAAATTCTGACTGTTGAGATTGCATTAGAAGATAGGAATCTGACTCTCATTCCCGTGACTAGTAGTCTTCTTAGGTAAAATTCACTTCACCTTGAAAACAAGTATCTTAATATGTGTGTATCCACGTACATATGTATCTTTGGGCGTGGCTAGGTTAAATTCATCAAATTTATAGAAATTGGGTTTTGCAAAAAGAAGTTTGAGAAACTCTACTCTTCATTATCACAACAAAAACACTAGGCCTACATCTTAAATTTACAGTTTGTAGGATGTAATCATGGTTTAACGATCTTTAATCAGAGGACTTGTAGCTAGCTTGATTTTTAATACCACGGGGTGGTGGTGGTATTGAGGCTTTATGTCAACGGCAGGATGGGGTTTGATTGCTGGGGTAACATTGGTGGATTGGAATCCGACTGTGACTAATATAGCTAATTAGACCGCTTTGCAAAAGTTTGCTTTACCCTGAACGTAAGTCACAGGTATCTGTGAGTCTCGTTCAATGGCGATTAGTCATATTTATATAGATTAGATTGCGTAAAAAGAAGTTTGAGAAACCCTAGTGTACATTATCACGGCAACAAAAACACTCAGGCCTACAGCTTAAAGTTCGTAGAAACTTCTCCAATTCCTTCTCCCTTGAAGACCGATCAAAGCGAGAGAAGGAGGAAGGGGAAGGCGGAAGGGGATGAAGGACATCAATTCTGGGCAAAACTGGACCACCACGTCCTTAACGACAAAGACGGAGCACGATTCTTTTTCACCCGCACAATTGGACAAGTGCCAAATGGTCTGGCTTGGTTGTTGTTAGTGTTATGGCGAAGTCGCAGGAGTTGGGAAGGAACACATGACATAGAAATGTTGACTCACTCGCTCAGTTACTCTCCCGTTTTAATGTCCTGTTGTTTCGCCTACATTGCGTGCAAACCCTTAAAGACATTTACTGCCTGATGGTGCATTTAAACAGTATCGCTGATGAGGTTTAAGTTGGGATCTCGTGTGTAAACAAAACTTGACCGCCATTTTAAATTAAAGAAAAAAGTCAAAATGACGCGGTTCTCGTATAAACAGGAAAAGTCTGAAGAACTGCAACGGATTCCATGTAACCTGAGGCCAACTAAGTCACAAAGTTCGTTTGTCCTGGTAACTTGCACCCAAAATAGTTTTACCCATTCCAATACATTGTACATAAAAATAGGGCATCAGCTTCAAATCAATCCAACATCAAATGAAATCTACATCTACCCATCACTGAATTTGAAGATTATTACCTGGAATCAGGAATTTATAAAATGTTTGTTTGAAATGAGGAGTATTGGACAGTTTTATAATTCGTGAATATACAAGCTCAAGCTGGTCCTTCACTTTATAAAGGACACTGACCACATTGGGTCAGTGCAGTGATCATTCAACAGGTAGCTTCCTGGACTGCTCAAGTCTTAAATGCAGACTCTTGAAACCAAAGCTAAAAATGGACCTCATCCTTAATTTCATTCTTTTAACAACGTGTGACTTTGACTAGGACCGTTTTTTCACTACTTGAGGCGACATTAGGACGAGTCATTTCTTAAATTAATAATTATGACAACCGAAAGTTGTCTTTTAAAATGGCGTGGTTAGAGTTTAGAATTGCCTACCACCAGATGTTGGTACAGCTTCTTCTTGGCAGTCTTCAAAACAAGATATACGGCAGGTGGGCCTATAGTTTGATATCATGAAGGTTTGTTCAAGACTCTGGGATATGTTTACACATTTTTTTTGTTTGACAAAAAACAACATCTATCTGCTTTGATTTGCTTTCTTTAATGTAGTATTTTTAATATTTAGGGTGGGTGTTAGTGATAATGATCGTCGTGCTTTCCTTACCTTTCTACATGATCACGTGCAATAAATTTATAGAAAGTCGGATTTTCATGTAATGATCGATATGCTAGATAATTTGTTAGTTCACAACGTTAAAAAGGCTATGATGCTGGTTTGAGTCTAGGCATTTGTCTTATTTTTATTTCCATGGGTCAGCCACAAACTGAAGGGGTAAGCAAAGCTCCTGAGTTGGTCAAACACTGAAAACACTATAGTTATGTGTTTGTGAAGTACGAAACGTATCGTCCATGTCTAACTCCTGAGAAAGTTTCAACATGATATCTGTGTTCCACAGGGAGTACATGAGAGAAAAAGGCACGAAAAAATGACTAAAAACTGCTAAGTGTAGTAATTTTTTTATTCCTTGTTGCTCATGTACTCCAGATGGAACACAGTTTTTATGTTAACGCTTTCTCAGGAGTTACTTATGGAAGACACCTTCTGTACTTCACAAGACGACAATAATAAGCACTGTTATCCATCACACGCTGGAGTAGTCTTAAAACAGTCCAACACTTTCCGTTCACATAGTTTACATAGTCCTATTTACATAGTCCTGGTATGTAATTTTGTGTAGTAATTAGGACACAAACTTACAACTTACTTGCAATGTAACAGAAAAGGAGCCAGAATAAGCAAAATTTCATATTGAGAACTTTGTATAACCTACAAACATATATGGGCTTTTTGAAGGTGTTAACAGAACCAGTAGAAATTGTGTAGTTTTGTTTTTTAATGAGTGAAAAACTTCCTTCACTAGCTAGAAATCATAATATGTTGAATTCAGTCCTATGCTTTAAAAAAGATAACATCAACATGATTTACCATTGTTTATATTTACATGAACCCTGTGTTTTCTTAAATCATTAAACATATAATTTACATTCATGTAGTATGCCGATCTGTGCAGTTGCTGTAAAGGCTTCTCTGGAAAAGTTCCAAAAAGACCTTATTCCCAGAGTAGTGTGAAAACTGTCGGATTTTTCTAGCGTTCTTTGTACAAACCTTTCAGCCCAATAAATCATCCATTGTGGGATGTTACCGGGAATGAATCTCCAGGTTTTGCCCCCACTCTTTATTACACTTCTGTCTCTTCTGAGTAAAAGTAGAAATTGAACCAGGTCATCTATGCATACGTTATTTTAATTGAGAATTTAATTGAAAAGTCAAAATATAAATAATTATGAATCGAAATACCACTAAGTAAAAATGGCATAGTAAACTATGGGACAAGTTACTAACTAATGGTAAGAAATGGGAGCACCAACATAACTGCCGCCTTGCAATCTGCAACCTACAATGTTATTTGTTTCGTTTCAGCTCACTTTCAAGCTAAAGGCCTCACCCCAAAACGGGAACACGTGGGTTTGTGCAGCACAATCATCTCCATGAACAAAATTTGTAACAACATGTTAAAAAAAACTATGGTAACTCGTGTATTAAACGCCTGTGGGCTTGTAAAATTTCTTTCTCAAAAAATGGGAAGAGGATGGGCGTTAAAAACAAGTTTATCTACTGCCTCACTAACTTCTGTCAGGAGGGGTGTTTTATATCGTGCAAAAGTCGATGATAATGCAGTCATTCGTGTACGAGATCTGTATTCAATATAGTATTAGCACAATGTATTTGTTCTTATTTATTAATAAATTTTGGTTACTGTATGGTCTCTCCTCCAAAATTTCAACATAATTCGCAGCTATGTACGTGATCTGGATTCAGTCTAGTGAAAATGCAATGCCTTTATTGTCATTTATTCATAAATTCAGTTTATTAGGTTCACCCTTCTAATATCTAACATAATTCACAGTTAGAGCTAATTTCTAACCATAAAACCCTTCAAACAGACAACGCTATTGATGATTGGGAAGTGTTCGTATTGCCGCCATTTTTCAGAAGTTAGCAAGTTGGCATCGTTTTCTGTTCTTCCTGGAAGTTCCGACGTGGATCACTCTATCGAGGAAGAACAGAAAATGATGCTAACTTGCCAACTTCTGGAAAATGGCGGCTATAAAAGCACTTTCCGGTCGTGAATCACATTGTCTATTTTGAAGGTTTGTATGGTTAGAAATTAGTTTTAGCTGTGAATTATGTTAGGAATTAGAAGGGGGACGACCTAATAAACTAAAGTTGCGAATAAATAAGAATAAAGGCATCACGTTTTTGCTAGACCTAATCCAGATCACGCACGTCAATCAAAGATTGCATAGGCCTAATACCACCAACTTTGCCGTGATTACAAACGCTCCCGTGAATCATGTTGGATTAAAAGTTCATTTTGTTAAATGTGTGAAATTTAAAAAAAATTTTGTTTCAGAAAAACCAAGATTTAAGGGGATGAAACGCTGATGTCGTTAAAATGTTGAAACTTTTAGTTAATTTTGCTGCAGAAAACCAATGATTGTAAATGGGTAGGTAACTAGACATAAACAAAATTATTTCACGTTTTCGACCTTGAAGCATATGAGGGGGTGAGTGTCTAATACACAATTAACAGTATTATGAAAACTGATTATTAGAAACCAATATGAATTTGCAGTAGGAATGTCAAATTTGTAGCATGGGGTGTGTCAGTGTTCTTTACACTAAATTCTTGGCCACACTAGGAACATGCGTGATGTAGGAATCTGAATAGATCACAGTGATCGATGCAAATAATATTCATAGTTGTTCTCTTTAATGTGGTTCAGCAGAAAGCAAAGCATAACTACAGTTTCAGTGCATTTCCGAAGTTATCAACTGAAAGACAAAATGTTGCAGACGGAAATAACGAATATGTCACACACTGTGATATACGCATTGCATACATGCAGCTAAGTTCCGAAAAAAAGTTGGGCAGATGCTAATTTGAAACACATCACTCATGACATTTTAATCTTGCATCTGCTGCAACATATTATTAAAACCATTGAATGCTATGTTATTTTGAGTAAGACTAAAAGTTGTACAGCATTTCGTGTCTTGAGGACTTGACTTGAATGCATTGTAAATTGAGATGGGTTGTGGAATTTCATTGAATCCTTATCACTAGCTGATCGCTCGGTTTTAACATCTGTTTTGCCAATTTCACTCACGTTGTCATGAAATCTTGGTGCCTGCAGTCAGATATCTTATCAGAGGTGTTTGTAACAAAACTATTGTTCGGTTGTTTGGAGTTTGAAATTCAGCACTGGGGAAAAATCCCAGCGCTTTATGAAAAGCAAAACTATCATATCCCGCATCTGGACAGTTGCCAGTAGAGAAACCTCCCGGGATGTCGTGGACTCTGAGGAGGGAAGAGAAAGAAAAGAAGTTTAGGGAGAAGAAGAAGAAGAGAAATAAGCTGTAGGGGAGATAAAACTGCATCTAGTTGCTAGAGAGAAAAAAATACAGACGCACGACGAGCAGTCGTTGTCGGACAACAAAGCAAACTTCCCCCTTCACATTGCAGGCAGACGAGGGAGAGGACTTTTGTAATAGAACATTAAGACTCGGGTCGTTTTTGCGTGGAGCAGTTATGTGGAAAAGACGGGTTTTCAAGAAAGCGTGAGGCACACGGTAATGTTCTTGGGTAATCAACCGGAAAGGGATGTTTTGTAAGAAAATTATATTAAATAAAAACGTCATCGTCGACCATAACAGAAAGTTTGTTGTGGTAGACGTCTTCGTTTAGGTAGAGGGATTTTTAATTTAATTGTGCCACAGAAAATGAAACTGAAAAAAATATATCATAGGGGAAAAGAGTGATTCAGGTGTTTTGTACTCTGCTAATTCTATCAGAAGAGTATGATTTCAGGAATAATTTAATAAAATGAAACAATTCCTTCATTTTCTCTGGAAATTGAGGAGTAACGCTACGGCCTGATGGATCAACACAGTCAACAAAGTGTATTATACGATTTCCTTAAGATTGTCAGCAGATGTTCTGCTAAAGTGATTATTGAATAGAATACTAACTTTCACTGCAGATAGATTTGCAGAAACACGCATGGATTCGGAACAATGGGATTGTTTGTAACTACTGTTGTGTTCAAAATAATGACATTTTGAAATTTCAGAGTAAAAATCCCCGAAATCCCTTGCCCAATTTTACTGATTTACGAATAGATTTACTTGAATCCACAAATAGGTCTTAAAAATCATGTGGCTAATTTAAAAATGCTATGGCCAATTGAGTGCACTGAAGTCAACAAGGTGTACGATGTGATTTGCTTAAGATTGTCTGCAGATGTTTGGCTAAAGCTATTACTGAATAGAATAATACCAACCACTGCAGATAGATTTGAAGAAACATGGATGGATTCACAAAGATGGGATCGTTTGTAAGTACTGTTTTGTTCAAATTACAATATTTTGAAATTTAGAGTCAAAAATCTCCAAAACCCCATGTTCAATTTTACTCATTTACGAACTTACCTTAAATCCTTTCTTTGTGGCCATGTCCTCAATTGTATACAGTCTCCAATTGTAGCCGGATATTTTCCCAATCATGAATCAGTATTAGCGGGTTTCTAGTTGTAGCTCGGCTTACCAAAAGTGGCCCACTGGGCAATCGCCTCCGACGTCCGGGTTTCAGTCGAGCATGCCCGACTTCTCAATTCTCACCCATTGAAAGTTTGAGAATAGGTTCATAATTTTTGAATGGGTAGGAATACAAAAATGAGGCTTTGGGGTTCCTAGTTGGTATAAGGGATCTGTCTTTTGATATGGACGCCATGTCAGTAGCCTTCCTTTGTCCCCCCCCCCCGCACCCCAGGGGACCCTACTTAAAAAATTCAAGCGGCCCACTCTCACAACTGTTAACGTTCATCTAACCAGTGGCCTAGTCAAATGGAGGTGTAGGGTCGTAAGAGCCCCCTCCCCCCGAACACCTCCACCCTTTGCCACCCTTTGCCCAAGTAACTTACAGGCATGCAAACATGGATAAAGCAAAACTGGGTTTACTAGAGAAGCCAACTAAAGGTATTTGCACCCCAAAGTATTCCAGCAGCTTTACAAGAGTAATCCTCGTTACAATACGGTTGACAGAACAACGAGGATTACTCTTGCAACGCTACTGGAATACTATTTTGGGGTACAACTACCTATAGTTGGCTTCTCTAGCGTGAGTAAACAATCCAAGTGCAGAAGGCTTTGTTGAACTTGGGTCAGCCAGCATGTGAGATTGGCAAATCGTAGACAGGTTATCATGGATGCGTATGACCCATCTAAGTAAGATCTTTCCAAAGAGGTACCACTCGCCCCCCCCCTTTCCATTTGAACTTTTTAAGTTGGGTCTCCTGGGGGAGGGGCGCTGGGATGCTAATGACATGGCGTCCATATCAACAGGCATATCCTTTAGACCAACTAGGAACCCCAAAGCTTCATTTTTGTATTCCTACAGATTCAAAAATTATGAGGCCAACCTGGGACTTTTTGGACCCTCTGTATACATGAACACGTCTGCCATATAAAGAGACCGTATCCAAATTAAAAGTAATGGTAAGAGCATTTGAGTGACATTATTTACCGATTTTAATGTCAATCACATGTTCTATACATGGATTGATAACATAAATTTCCTTTCTAAATTTTGTAGTAGCCGGTCTTTAGTCGCAGCCGGGGCTCTAATGTGGCTGGATCAAAATGGCTTGATTTTTGACCAGTAGCCCAAGCTACAAATAAAGGATTTACGGTAAATCCACAAATAGAGCACAAAAATCATGTGGAAAATTTAGAATGAAACAGCCACTGGTCATTTCCACAGATCTTCTACACTGCCTCACACTACACATCGCTAAACTTGTTCTGAAGCCCTTGAAACAGATATTCTGAAATGCTATAAAATAAGTCATCACGATGGGTGGGGGGGGGGGGATTGAGGCTTATTGGCGCGTCGACAACTTGGTCATTAGCGCCAACCTCAGTCACAGTGCAGTGGTCCGGGTTGCCACTGCACCACACATTACAAAGATGTCATCACGATGGAACACAACGTGGTGCCTGATTATTGAAATTTGTTCTCCAATCGTGTGCCTGTGCAGGTTATTAGGACTCCTGGTGGGGCCAGTTTAAGTAGACATTAACGATCTGTGATAGTAAAAAACAAGAAAAAAAGATCGAAAATATTTCCTGTAATTAATTTATGAAGTAAGAAACAACTTTAATAGTATTTCTGAAGTAATTAAAAAAGCATTAAAAAAGTAATTAATTAAAAAAATTACCTGCATTTCATCATTATCTTGGTGGTTGGTAGATAACTTTTATGCCAAGGTTTTATAAAAAATTGTAATAGCATCGAAATTACGACCAAACTACCATTAAACTACAGTATAGTTCTGCAGAGATTTTGCTTTTTACCAAAAATGAGCAGCTGGGAAATTAAAACAAACAAAAAATACGAATCCATCCCAGCCTAACGTTTTTTTGAAACTTACGAAGTTACAACACAAATGTTTAAAAAAAATGTTCAACCCATGAACTACATAATATGATTGACTGACTATATGACTGCCTTCCGTAAAACTACTTTGTTCTCATGCAGTTCTTTAATTTGGTTATACACGGCACCACTTTACTTTTAGAAATTTATGTTACATGTGATCTTGTGCATTAAAGAGAAGCCATCTGACAAGCTTGTCGCCCACAACAGCACACAAAGAGTAATTACATTTTTGGTCAGTTGGGCCTAGATAACAACTTAAAAGACAAAAACCAAAAATTAGTATCAATAAAATAGACTTTAAAGTAAAAAAGGAGTTAAAAAGATGGGCTTCCTAATTTAAGTTTTTTTAACTTCTTTTTTACTTCAAGGTCAATTTTATTCATACTTATGTTTGTTCTTTGAGGCTGAGAATTAGGCTATTAAAATTGAGCCGGTTCAGCCATACAAGCATTAAGTTGCTTCGACTGACTTAAGGCTCAAAGAAATTAATTAAAAAAAAAACAATTAAATGAAAATCACGGTTTGAAAATTTCGTTACATTTTCAGTAAAATCCCCATTAGGCTGTATCGTGTAGTTTAATGTGTTGGATACACCAGGATACCACCTTTCACGAATGCCTTAAAAGGAAAGAAATAATGTATCCTGTGATCTTTCCACCTGGTACATCAAGAATATTATACTTTTGTGATTATTTTTTAATAAAACTAAAACTTGCCAGAAATTAAAATTAATCTAAAAAATGAGATAGAAAAATAATGCAAAAAATGCCACATGTACAAATGAGTAAATAGTACAAATGTAGAATTTGTGTTATATTAGATCTTCGGGTTAGATCCTTGGGTTAGATCCTATGATTCCCAGCAAACATTTCCAGTCTTGTAGTAAAATAAATGTTAAATAATACCTCATCAGTTGATAGATTTATTATAACTGAGACAAGTAAGTTATTGACCATTACCCAGAGTGGCGTGCACAGGACGGGGGCAAAGGGCATTTTCGAAAAATGCCTTATTTGTAAAATAATCATGGCCTTTCTGTACAGACATTTGCTGGTGCGCAATGCATGAGAAGGCCTAAAACAGGCAAACCGCTAAGAATGAATCAGAAAAGGGTAAAAGACACAGCAAAATTAAAAAAAAAACAAGACCCCCGTAAAAAAAATATCCACTAAAACTAACTGTGCCCATTTACTGAGAGTCGCCCCTGCCATGCCGGGGGCCTGTGCACGCTACTGATTCTACGTCATGACATGACAGGCCTGTCCGTCCAATATTGGGAAAGGGATGAAGATGAACGGTGATATGAATAATTTTGTTCAAAGGGTTTTGTTTCTTCACCTCTACGACAATGCTAAAATAATAAACGAAGAAACACAATGGAATAGAAACGCATTGTGAACAGCTATTGGATGACAAGTGAGCAACAATAATTATGAACGATTGAACCCGGGTCTTTGGATTGGACCTGTAATGCAGTGGACAATTACAACAGCTAACCAAGATGGATGCATTGTGTTTCTTTACAGCTAACTGCGTTTCTCTAACCTGAAGTGTCAGTCTGCTGTCTTTCAGGAGACTTTCAAGGAAGACAGTCAGAAATTTATGTGAAATCACTACAATGTCACAAGAGTTGATTGATGTATCAAAAGAAAGGTCTCGTTTCATTGGTATGCCCAAATCACAAAACAGTAAAAAATAAAAAATAAATATCGAAGCTCCATAAGGCAAAATTGGTACTAGCTGCAACGGAATGACATAGGGAGCTCGACAATGCTGGATAGCGCTAAAACCCATTAGTACCGAACAAAGAATGACAGGAAAAAAAGAATTAGAAGAAAATAGCATTGTTAGTTGTCAAAAGTTCATTGTTGTGCTTCGTTATTAGTCATCCGATACGATGGAATAGGTCATTTAATTCTTAAATTCTTTGACCGTAGCTGAGGTCAAACGTTTCCTTCGGTCATGAGTGTAATAGGAGAGGACGTATACACATTGCTACCGTGCAAAGTATCTACCCACGAGCCAGAACATGACATTTTAAACCAAATATATCGTTTCACTCAAAGTTGACAAACATACAGACAAAAAACACCTGTCTGTAAACTACCCACCAATTCTCAAATCTCACAAAATCCTGTCACTAAATTATTTGCGAAGACAAACAGAACACTCACAGTAGTTTCATCGTCTTGCAGATGAAACCAGATCTCAGCCTTACAGACGTTGATCCGTTCCCTCTTTCAGATCAAGACAGAGTGACAGATAGATGCTCTAACTCGTTCTTTGGTCCAATAGCTGTGTCTACTTTTCCATCGGATAGGACGGCCAATCTTAGCCAAGGCAACGTTCAGTAGCATTCAAGCGTAATATTCGACTGCGACACGAAAATACTCAAGCGGAAACTCTCGCTACAACAGCGGCCCTTGGTGTTGCACCAAATTCCTTCCCTTGGCAGGAAAGACAACTTTGTTTTCGCACATGTCGCGGTCAAAAACTGCCCTCTAGTGACAAATGGCGACAAATTTGTGACACTGAGGTCACATCTCCTCCTTTGTGAAGGTAATTGTTATAAGAAAGTCCGGCCCCCATCCCCAATGGAGGGGAAAATGAAATTTCGCGTTGCGATGGTAACGGATATTGATTTTTTCGTTCCCATGCAGGACAATCTTTCATTAACGTGCGAATAGAATCAAGTTTCTTCGTCTTCTATTTTTTCGCTTTCTTTTTTTTTTTTTTTGGTATTTTTTTTTTGTTTTTTTGTTCTCGAAGCTTCTTCTTATTCAGCATTCTTGTTTGGCTTCTTTTTTTTTTTCGACTACAAAAGGAATTCAAGATATAAGTAAAAGTTTTGGAATTTGTACCACAAAAGGTTTGGCTGGGTCACGTGCCTTTGTGTCTCTGCGACAGAGCTTACCCACAATTAATTTCTGAAGTATGAGTAATATCAATCTATCCGTAAATTGTTAGTGTTTTTATGTTGGCGATCAATGTTTTGAGAAATGTTATATTTGTAGGCAATCGGCTGAAAATTCCGTAAAAGAGCAGTTTTAATCCTTTACCAAACTGAAAACGTTGAGACAAATAGCGAAAAGAAAGCGTCATGAAACTACTTTGTGAATCTGAGCATAGAGAGCACAGCATAGCCGCACGTATTGAGGCTAAGTTTCTCGCCAACAGAACGTAAAAGCAAATCTCGCAATAAACCTGCGTTATTCCCGTGACTAAAAAACTGTTCCCCTACTTACGTGCATGGTAAACAAGGGATTAAAGAAAGCCGTAATTGTCTTAAATCTTTCAAATTATTGTTACTTCTTGCATATCAACGCATAACTCGCATAAATGCGCACCCACATAAAGGACCTGGGTGTGTGGCTTACTCCTGATTTAAAATGGACTGAATACTGCAATGTAATTGCGAAACAGGCGGCGCACAGAGCTACCAAAATTATAAAGTGTTTTACATCTAGACTTGTCCCAACTTTATTGTGGGCCTTTATAGTATTTGTGCGCTTACTATTGGAGTATGCGAGCGAGTTGTGGTCGCCGTCACTGCGTAGAGACATTGACTGGATTGAAAGAATACAGAGGCTCTTCACCAAGTTCCTTGCCGGATATGGTTTTCTGAGCTATGATACTGGATTGAGGACGTTGAAATTGGTTTAACTGGAAATGCTTTGGTTTAAAAGTTCTGAGATTTTATGTTCCTTATTACACGGTCTGATGGATGAGAACTACTAAGAATTTTTTGAAATTAGTAAAACGTGCACTACGCGGGGCAACACATTCAAGCTAGTCAAGAAATCATTTCAATTTGATTGTAACGAAGTTTTTTTCTTCCCAAGCCGGGTGGTGAATGTCTGGAACGTTTTACCGAGAGACGTGTAATGGCATCAAGTACTTGTTCTTTTAGTAAAAAATATAACAGATGTAATCTGATGTGTTTTGTTGTTTTTAAATATTAAACTTGACATGTTGTTCTAGATCCACGTCCAAATCTTTGTTACTGTTTTAATGTATAACTTACTGGTTAGTTGTAAATGGTTTGATCAGCCCCTTTAACCATTTTTGCTGCTATATATTGACAAAATAAAGTCATTAATGTTATTATTATTTAAAAAAAAAAAAGTAATCTTCTCGACAAATGGAAAAAGCAAAGTCCAATAATCTTTTACTTTTTGTGTGGTAAAATGAGCAGGTTAGTGGCAGTTACTTTACAAGACAAAAATGTAAGCTGCGTTAACATACTCGCATTTGAGGCTTTATTACTGAACATCTGCTAACGGGAAATGAACAAAAGTGCCATTGTCCATACAATGTGCCATTGTGCGTACAACCGTCGTCTCCCAAACTATTATTTAAAGAACTAAGAAGTCGTACAGTAATACAGTAGAACGATGCATTGTTTTAATCTTTCTACATCATTACTACTGAGTATTTCATTCTAGATAAACCTGATAATGTAACACAATTTGCAGGGAAACATTTGAAATGGACGTGCCATGTTTACATGTTTTGCACCGAGTACACCATTTTCGTCAAAGGTTGCAACGAAAAAGGTATATTTCCAAAAATCCAAATTTCAATTGGTCAATTGGTTTATTGTGATAACACAAAAGGTCAAAAAAGGAATATTAGACTATCCACTTATATCTTGCCATAAAAAAAATAATATAAAAATAAAATAAAATAAAAAAGAGAAAACAAACAAAGTAAAGTCTGGCTAATAGCCGTCGTCCAAGAGAAAGTTATGCACAAGTATTAACGTATTTACTTAAATCTACCTTATTGAGTTTACGTTTAAAAACAGCAAGGGGTGTAGCCTGAGCAACATCAGCAGGAAGTGCATTCCATTGGTTAGCCACGCGCTGGGAAAAAAAAAATTTACGACAATCCTGTTGATAGGCAGTACAGTTAACTTAAAATGGTGTCCTCTTGTCACGCTTCCATCACGCAACAAGAAAAAATTATCTTTTAGTATACCTGTTAGACCATGGAGAATGGAATATGTCAATGTCAAGTCCAACTTTAGTCTTCTCATCTCAAGTGTTTCCAACCTAAGAATCTGTAAACGTTCGGAATATGGTTTATTTCTCATACCCGATAAATACCTAGTGAACGATCTTTGAACCGACTCAATGTGGTTTATGTGCTTTCGCAAGTAGGGAGACCATACTGGCCTGGCATATTCAAGAATTGGTCTCACGAACTCCTTAAATGCCTAGACCAAAGTAGCCACATCACCAGAGGCTAATTTCTGGCCAATTTCTGCCAAGCAGATTTTGCAATGTGGTCGCAATCTGATCCACTTTTCAAGTCTGACGTAAACCAAATACCCAGATCTTTTACCATGGTTTCATGATCTAATTCCACACCAAGTAGGAAATAAGCGTTTAGCAGGTTTTTTTTGGCCAATATGGAAAATCTTACATTTAGGGCCTGATATACGCAAGCACCAATCAGTCGACCACTGCTCAAAAACCAGAAGAGAGGCTGAAAGTTCCCCATAATTAACAGGGTTATTAACAACAGTGTATAACTTCACATCGTTTGCAAATTTTGGGGTTTTGATTTTGGGATTTAACACTTTAAAGTCATTTATATAGATAAGAAATAAAAGAGGCCCCAGGACAGAGCCTTGAGGGACACCACTCGTAACAGCGCTTTCGTCAGAGAAAGCGCTTTCAACACATACTTGTTGTATTCTGTTTGTAAGAAAATTTGTTATCCATTTCAATGTATGACCATTTATGCCACATCTGACCAATTTTAGAACCAATAGAAAATGTGACACTGAGTCAAACGCCTTGGCAAAATCGATTAAAACTACATCCACTGGGTTACATGCCTCCATGGCCGTGGTCCAGTCATCAAGACTGCCTAACAATTGTAAAACAGTGGACTTGCCTGGTAAGAAACCGAACTGATCTTTACTTAGGAGGCCATAACTAGTTAGGTATACCATTATTTTGTGTTTAATCATTCTTCAACAATCCTACGTGGTATACATGTCAGGGAAATGGGTCGGTAGTTTAAGGGATCGGAACTATTTCCCTTTTTAAAAATAGGAATAACTCTAGCTTTTCTCCAACAGGTAGGCAATTCACCACTTAGTAGAGATTTATTTAAAATCATAGCCAGAGGTACACTAAGCTCGACTGCAAACCTTTTATAAAATGTAGCTGAAAAACCATCAGGTCCGATAGAATTACTACCTTTAAATTTATGAAGAATAGATATGACATCTAGCTCTCTTATTGCGGTGGGAGCAAAAGAGTGAAATGAAGTTAAATGTTCAATATTTCCTAATATCAGTGATGGTTTTTCTAAATGGTTTGTAAAATTTTTAATAAAAATAGTATTTAGGAGTTTAGCCTTACTTAACTCATCAATGACGGTAATACCGTTATGTTTAAAAGGAGGCAGTTGTTGAACATGTCTCGTTTTCTTTTCTTAGATACTTAAATAGAGCTGCTGTAGTACCCTCAAGAATTACATTCCGTTCTTTTTTGATTTCTAAATCCCTGACCAGTTTTCTGAGTTTTTTACTACATTTATTATAATCATTATATAGTTTCCCGTTGCCTTTATTTTTTTATAGCATCTCCATAGCTTTTTTTTTCGATTTAGTAGCTTAATCACTTTCTTTGGCGGCTTTTGGATTTCATTTATGCAGCATTTTTTAAGAAAAGTGTTATTTTTTTTACCAAGGTTTGAAGTTTTGTATGGAACGTCATCCACTTTGATTCGTTATCCATAGTTGTATCAATAATATCAAGCCAATTTACCAGGAAAAGATCACTCTGTAGTTTGGTAAAGTTTATATTACGTACGTAATTTATTTTATTTGTTCCAAGATTGACATTTTTTCCAAATTTACACTAAAGGCTACCATGTTATGATCACTGGTACTAAATTTCTCCAATACTTCCAAATCATAGACCAGTCGATCATTATCCACCAATACCAGATCCAAAATGTTGTTATTTCGCGTTGGCTCCGTAACCAACTGTTCAAGCCCTAGATTGGAAATACAATCAAGAAATAGTTTTTGACAGGATCTTGAGACATCTAAAGAAGACCAATTTATGTGAGACATATTAATGCCTCCAACGATGATATTAGGCATTTTACTGGAAGTAGAAGAAAAAAATTGTCATATTAGCAATATCAGGTTCAAATAACCCATTTGGTATGTAACCAAGAATTAGTCTCAGTTTATCTAGGCCAAGGTTAATGCTAACTACCTCGACGTTACCCGCGGGTTCCAAAACCACAGAAGTAACCTGTTTATTAATCACGACGGCCAGCCTTCCAGCCAAGGTGCCCCTATCGCGGCGTAGCACACAGTATGGTAAACTGCCAACCAACATCGAGTCCGTTACGGAGTCGTCCAACCAGGTTTCAACCACAAAAACAATATCGTAATTCATAGTAGAAAGTAACAGGTGAAATTCAGCGAGTTTAAACTTCAGACTTCTAGCATTAAGTAAGCAAAAACGTAGATCCCCATGCAATCTATTACTGCTGATGTTGCTTGAGATTTAGATACTACTTCCAAACAAACACTCGTCACAATCACTAGCCTCACCATAGACATCATCTGTATTCTCAATAGTACTAGGATGGTCACTAATTACATGTACCAAAACCTCTTGTGAGCAAACATTAACTCTGCATGGTTTGTTGTTGCTTAGCAACAGTGGGAGGAGCCAAGTTTGAATGAAGAAGCAGTTGAGAATGCCTAGTAAGACTGGGCGAAAGCTCCTGGTTTTTATCTGTTTGCTGTGATTAGGCTTGAGGTTTTAATTTCATTTCATGATTTCACAGTGGGTGTAGTTAAACATTAAGCACGTTAGATAAATTTAGTTTCCCTGATTTAAATGCAACATATTGTCCAGGTCATTGGTTTGCACGCCATACATAATGATATTTAACAGCGAGGCCTTACCCGATCCAGACAAATGTATTCCATCTTGAGTAATCATACTTCTACGTGACATCACCATATCCCAAAGTGACAAGAAGCCAAAACTTTCGGTTTGACACAATGCCATAAGAAGCCCACTACATTTAACTAAGTATGGTTTGAGGCCTAACCAGGCCTCATTTTTTATCCACTGTGGTTAGAGACCAACAATACTAATATGGGCATTTTTGTTTTTAGCCCTAATCGCTTCGTCGTCAAATTTAATCGTTTGGCCAGAACTTCAGGCGTATCCAAGCCAATGTTGTTTGTACACACACAAAGCACAATATGAGATGCATAAATATTGCTTTTCAAAATTTAAGGTAGAAAGGTTGTACTCTGTTCAATACGTGCACCAGGGAAGCACCAGGTCCTAGAACAAATACCATTCACTTTGGGGAACCTCAGGTGTCTCACCTGCGAATCACCGATGATCAGACAATTTTTATTTAAACCCTCAGCAGTGGGCTGGTTTATAGCCAATGGACGTGGTGACTTGGTGGTACTAAACTTGTCATCCACATTATTTCCATAAATTCTGTCTCTCACCAAACTATTTCTTGATGTGGTGGGATTCATCTCATTTAGAAGCGCGATTCTTGATTGAGTGTTACACCGACGCATTTCATGTGGAGTACCAAAGTTAAAGGTAGAAATCCAGTAGATTGTTCACTTCAAGAAGGTCATATACCTCAGCAGTTGGTTTAGATATTGGAGGATTTGAACCGTTGTTTAGTAGAACTGATTTAGTTTGGTCACATTTCTTTTCTGTTAAGGATTTTCCCCTCTTTCTCATATTCGGGTTGACAGTTTTAGTGCTTTTACCAATTATATCATGATCAACAGCTCTGTCCGCGTGAGCGGAAAGTAATTCAATTCTTCCATCAGGTTTGTTTTTTAAGATTGTTTTCACAGTAAAAGTGCAATCGTTTCCGTCCACAGATGTTTTTTTTTTCAACATTAGTTTCTTTTGCAACATTTGTTTCAACATGCTGTTTCAAGGCATTTATTGAGTTAGTGAAAGTATCTGCCATTTTACTTATAATGTTGGCTATCATTTCTGTTTGATTTATTATGAAGCCTTCCAGTTTCTTCTCCAGACTGTCCATACGAGAGCTGAAATTCTCACAGGTACTTGATAGCATTTGTATTTCATTTATATCCCTTGGGTCTTTTTTTTCGGTTTAATTTGATCACTATTGGTTTTCCCCCTCAAGGTATCAGTTAAAGATGTAAAATGACACTACGACTGTGGGACATGGCGTCTACTCAAATTTAGAAGGTTGTCAAGCTTTGAATTTTCCCGCAAATTGTCAGTATCATCTTCAAGTCTAATACATTCCAGGGCTTATTGTATATGCTGGAGTTCGTTTAACGATCCAACTGCAAGCGATATCTCGGCAGTAGCTGGGATTAGCATTTATTGGAATGTGCAATCGCCACACCTTCCCGACCGAGTTGTGACATACAAAGGCGTGCTATATTTCAAGTCATCACACACTCCATTAGATTCCATTGTAAGGTCAGAACATCACAGGCTTTCACTCTTCGAGCTCACTAGAGAAACATCTGGTGGACCATCATTGTTGGCAGATATTGTTATTTATTAAGCAGTGCATTGTTATTTAATGCTTTATCGGAAAGAGCCTGTGTTATTTTTAAATCACAAAAATCCGGAAATGAAGTGTTATCGCGTGACATTTGGTATCGAGTCTTGTCCTGGTTGATAGTTACAACTTTATGCCTCACACCAGGTTTATGTACTTTTTTCGTTCGAGTAGTAATGTTCTTGCATTTTACAGCAGATATTGATAGATGCTTCTTGGTCATCTTCTCCTTGTACATTTTGGCTAAACGGTTTCTTTCCACAGTTAAATTATTTTGTTTCCACCGTATACAACTTGCACAACCTCAAATAGTAATCTTACGCAGTATCCCCTCCATACTCACCACATTTAAACAGATTCTCTGCATCGTGTAAAAGTTTATGCGCCGTCTATCATTTGTTTCATGCTAAAGCTATTCCACACTCGTCACACTCAAACTGCAAACACTCGTCACACTCAAACTGCAAGCGACTTTCGCATGCGCAACATTCAAATGGTATATTTCCACTGTGTCCAAATTCGAGTCGTGTTGAATTACAATTGACCCTAAAATTTAATGACCTTTCACACTCACCACATTCCAGCTGTTTCTTTCGACTTCACACACGTTTGCGTCGTGTTAAATTACAGTTGTCCGCTAAAGACTCACCACACTCACCACACTCGACGAGGTTCTTTCCACTGGGTATCAGCTCGTGCCGTGTTTTATTACACAAATCTGTAAAAGACTTTCCACGCTCACCACATTCGAATGGTTTCTTTCCACTGTGTCCAAGTTCGTGCCGTTTTAAATCTCAAGTGAGCACAAAAGACGTTCCACACTCGTTACAAATAAAAGTTTTTTTTTCTCCACTGTGCGCGCAGACGTGCGGCGTTAATCTTATTTTTTTTGCGTAATAGACTTTCCACACTCCTCACATTTAAACGGTTTGTTCCCACTGTGTGCTAGTACGTGATGCGCCAAACATTAATTAATTAAGGTTGCCTTCCAAATACTACACTAATTTATATCCTGTTGAAAGACTTAGCAACCATCCAGGAATTCGAATATAAATGGATTTTAAAAGTAAATAATGAAAAACCCGAGGGATACTAAACAATCGTCATTTGTGAAATATTTACTTGAGGTACTAAGTAGGTTATTCATGCACTGCCAACGGGAACAGAAACAACGTCACAACTGTCTGTTTTGCTGTTTTATTTCGGTCAATTTGGCTATTACAGTTTGTAATGCATTTTTTCTATTACAGTTGCCTCCCCATGATTGGCAGTTATTTACCACTTGTAGAATACAAGCACGGTAACAGATTATAAAAAGTGCAACCCAAGCAGTGCTTCAGAAAAAAGGCGAACGCTATTTCGAAAATTAACAATTTTCGTTTTCAGGTTTATAGATTTAAAACATGGCAAAGGCCACTAAGTCATCCAACATTTAAAAGCACACACATTAACTAAAATGACAAAACCATCAATTACTCTTCTCAGAAGAACCAGTAATGGAGACCGAAAAACACAACCCGACCACTGCTACTTCAACAAGGAGCAGACCAGGTTGTGTTTTTCGGTCATCGTTTACTGCCTCTTCTGAGAGGAGTATTTGGTGGTTTTGGCCTTTTTAATTAATGTGTGTGCCTTTACATGTATAGGATGACTTAGTGGCCTTTGCCTTGTTTTAAATCTGTAATAATCCTGAAGACGAAATTTGCTAATTTTCGAAACGTCGTGCGTCTTTTTTTCTGTAGCACTGCTGGGTTTGCTCTTTTAATAATTTACCAAGCGCGCAAACCATTATAGTTGTCTGATCATTATGTTTTCCTCCCAGTCTGCGTTTCTTCCGTTTTGCATGCGAATCAGATGGAGTGAGGTATGAATGTCTAGTCGTTACCCAATGGGTAGGTGCTGGGTTGGCTTCTTCTACTGCGTGATGGGTAACTTTTGGGCAACTGGGTAACGTTTAGGTTGGGTAACTGGATTTGGTACTCCATCGATGGCCCATCGTCATATGTCGCCCATGTCTCCAAAATTCATTTTTTTTAAATTTAGTTTAGAATGTTCGAAGTGTCTGGCTGATTGGCTTTGATTCGGAATGTTTATTTATGTTTGTGCTGATTTTATTGCTAAAGGGGCGTGCACTGTAAGTAGAGGACAGCAAACGCGACTAATTAACAACAAAATACGATTCCTTAATGCTGTAAAACATGTGACTGCTTATTGCTGCCTGGATATGCTGCAACGATGTTTGTTGAATACTATAACTCTTTAACTGTAAGTTGTTAGGTTGGGTTTCTTTCGTGTACTTTGCTTGTTGATCAGGTGCAAAATTTTAGTTTAGCTGGGTCCGTGAATTGCTTGCCACATACCCACTGTGAGACAGGCGAATGGACCTTATTCCAATAAATCTAGAGAAAATTACAAGTAATTTTATTCATTAAGCATCCCGAAGATCACACTGATCTCGTATGGGTTGCAATACAATGTACAGCATAACTTAGAATACTGCCACTGAACACTGAATTTGCTGGAAGTCAACAGTTTGGACATTAATGTCCTACGTAAATAATTCCCGTGAAGGACAGCCTACATAATAATCTTAGATAACGGGCGGGGGAAAAAAAGAAGGGTCGACCATATTAGAAAAGGAAAAGGCCACGCAAAGTGACCGGCAGCAGTAAAAATCTAACAATCGCTTTAACAACAACTTTAACCATACGGTGAACGACTTATCATTGCGACGTTGCAAAATGATCGCTAACGATAATAACTCTGTAAACGAAAAGAAAACCGTAGTGTCTTCTAGGCTCTCGTAGAGTGTTAAATAAATAAATAAATACTCAGTCTAGTGTATTGTGTATCCTCACAAGGCCAGTCTTTAATGCTGACTGCTTGCTTCAATTGCCCTTTACCTTGTGATTTCTTTCTTTATTTAAATAAAACCCCATCAGGCATTGTCGCCAATTTACATTCTGCCTCTCCCAGAAAAAAAATGCCTATTGCCTCCGGGCTAAAGGTTTCAACTTTGTTCTACAAAAGCGTATTTATTTATTTCCCCACAGAAATATTCAAACGTCAGTGTTTTGAGACCGGGTGCAGAAAAGGGGTCCGGCCTGTGTCGGGCTTGAGAACGCTGATTGAGTGAGCGAAGCGAACGAAAATCAGCGTTTGTTTGCCAGTATGCACAAAAATCTGATTGGTCGGATTTCCATTTTCTGGTGGATTTTCATTAGTTGGTGGGTTTCCATCTAACAACATCCACACGTAGCACGGACTTCCTCTAGTTCCTAAGGTAAAACAATTCTCTAATTTAAGTTTTTGCTTATTACAGGTTCTAGGGGAGGGCACAAATGTTTAGGAACCCACAGAAAGATAGAAGAAAATTAACATCTGAACGGCGGTAAATGTTGTCCTGGTGTGCCTTTCCTATCACAGAACTTCCCACATTTGCCCAACTCTTGAATTAACTCGATCTTTACTCGAAGAATAATTGCAGGGTCAGCTCTTCGGAAAAAAACCCACTGTCGTATAATGACACCTATTAGATTCCCCACCAACCGACATTCGCACGCCCCTCTTTTCAATCTAAATTCAAAATATTTACTGTTTGTCTTAAGCAAATTCTCCAAAGGGATTTCTGCCAAGAAATAAAGTCTACTTTGAATCAAAGCGAGTGTCAATATTCACACGTATCAGCATTGTTTATGACGTCATCAAACTCGCGTCTTTGATAGAACTTTATTCCTAAAACTCCCTCTTTTCCCTGTGTTTGTTTACACTTCTGCGACTTAAGTTTGCTTTTGCCGAAGACTTTTCACAATAAACGTTAGACTCTCACCCCCTCTAGCTCGTTCTCTCTCTCTTACGAGACAGCGAGGTGGTCTTATTTCTGAAGGGGGAGTGGAATAAGGTTCTCAAAACAAACCCATAACGGAAAGTTTATGTTTGGAGTCGGCCCAAAAGTTCATCTGATGGTTGTTTTTTCTCTTCCTCCATCGTTCATTCGTTCGGGAGCCAAACAGAAGAAATTCTCCATCCTTTTGTAGTAATGAGAGAGTCTTTGTAATATTTTATCAGATACATTTCCATTTGACAGCAGTGGGTCTCTTTCAGGCGAGGTGTTAGTAAACAGAATTGATGTTATAGGAAGTCGGGACAGTACGGAAATAAATGGTTGGAGCGTACTTTCATTGAGGAACACTGATTGGAAAGTCCTAAATTGAAACCTCCCAAATGCTAAAAGGATGAATGAAACTGAAACTGAAAATATATTTAATCACTGCTTGAAGTGTTTAGAGAAATTCAGCAAACAGTCGGCACTAAAGATTGGCTTTGTGAGAAGAGAATACATGATCTGAAACAAAACCCGCAAGGGTGACTCAACCCGCCAAGTTTCAGCCAATCAGAGTAGTAATACCAGAATAAAAATGGCTGCCACTAAGTTTCTACATGGTGTACCAACCCTAACCCCATAGCAAATAGTGATATCACCCCACCAACAAACTACTGCCAAGCTATTCCCACCGTCTATTTAGATCAAAGGTTAAATGAAAAACCTGATCATTGCTGCAATCGGTAACCATGGTCAAGTTTTTCATTTAAGGTTTGAAGTAATAGCAGGTGGGAACAGCTTGGCGGTTGTTCGTTGGTGGGAGGTGATAACAATACTTGCTAAGAGGATCATTTTTCGTTTAGGGTTGGTAGACCATGTAGTAACTTGGTGGCAGCCATTTTTGTTCTGATATCACTACTTTGATTGGCTGAAACTTGGAGGATTTTTTATCCTTGTGGGTTTTGTTTGAGATATCACTTGTTTTGCAGTTTTTTTTTTGGTGGCATTTTATTTTCGCCAGTGCGCAGAGTTAGCAGTTCATTGTTTTCTGCATTGGTTGGGAGGGGGGGGGGTGATCTTAATTAGCTACTTTCTTTGGTGACCACTTTTCGGTAAGTACTGGATTAAGCTTGGTACACCAAAAGTAAAAAAAAAAACTTGATGGCAGCTGTTTTTATTCTGATATCACTACTGTCACTGGCCGAAACGTAGTGGATTCTTTCACCCTTGTGGGTTTACTTTCTGATATCACTTCTTTTGGTTGTTTTTTTTTTTTTTTTGCATTTAATTTTTGCCAATGCCTAGTTAGTATAACAATTTAACTTGGCGGGCGGATTACTAGCGTGGTTCTTGATACACTAATCTGGGAAACACAAAACAAATTGAACGCCAAACACAAAACAGGCTGAACAGCGTCTAAGCTTGGCTGGGTCTATACTCAGGATCTGACACGTAAGCTATATGGCGTAGTACGCACGAAGTCAGGTTTGCGTTCCACTATCGGTGGGTGTCTTATCGGTGGTTCGTTAATCTGTATCTTGTGATTTATTATTTATTTGATTTAGAAAAATTTTCAGGACAGCATTGCCACTTACATCAGGCCGCGACGTAAGAAATCTAAACTGA
Organism: Lithobius niger; assembly: GCA_023313725.1. Lineage (NCBI taxonomy): Eukaryota > Metazoa > Arthropoda > Chilopoda > Lithobiomorpha > Lithobiidae > Lithobius > Lithobius niger. Next base: position 76,658 of record JAHWFP010011625.1, on the reverse strand, counting down.
GTAAATTAAACTCGCCCGCCAAATACGTTATATAAAACTACAGATTTTCGATTCCCTGAGAGAGGGGGGGGGGGCGACCTCAAGACATCAAGCATAAAATAAACGCTACATCAAAATAAAAAAAAAGGAAAAAATGTAAACAACAATTGGACTCGTATTTTGTTGCGAGCAACCCTGATGAACCTAACAAACTGTCATTCCAATACGAAACACTGGAAAGGCGTGAATGTCGCACTGCCATGTAGCATTGTATAGATCAGTACCCCACTTCTGCTAACGTAGGGACGATTTTGACTCATCAACGTATTGTGCTGCAGCTCATTTGGTATTCCGTTCTTCATTGTACATGCCAGATTTGTTGTCACGTGTTATATTATGTTTTTAGTAGCTTGAAAAAGTTCTCCTTGAGGCCTTAGTTTGGAATTTATACTGTAAGTCAGACATGATAAAGCCATGTGCAATGATCTTCAAATCAACTTTCAAGATTATCCGCATTTTATCTATGAACGAGGCAAGTACAGCAGCGAAGGGAATGACAAAGTTGTAGGTGAGTTTCATGTGGCAAGGCAATTAGAAAATAAGGCAAGGGATTTAGACACGAAAAAGAATACCAACGCATGCCATTGTACACGGTGGAGATAAACCTTTCGAGTGGGGCGGCTGTGCAAAAAAATATTCCACATACATACAGTTTAATATATTACGCTCGCATCCATAGTTCAGAGCCACATTGAAAATTTGAGGTATGTGACAAGGTATATAGAAACAAATCGAATTTAAAACGATACTTTCGTGTGCCCTGTATGGATAAACCTTTCGAAGATGAAGAGTTGGAGAACAGCTAGTACGAAGACAGTTTTAACTATACATAGTGCAGAGAAACCGTTTTAATGCGAAAAGTGTGGAACGGCACTTGCGTACAAACCGACTTTAACAACGTCGACATGTACTGACGTGTACTACATGACATGACTGACATGTACTACAATGAAGACGAAGCAAGTGAATGTGAATAAGAAATGTGAAGGTGAATGCGAAACTGAAAACTGGGCAGAAATCATATAAGGAATGATGCGATCTCTTGCGATCATCGGAACTCAATTATACGCCTAGTTATATAAAAGGGAGCAAAAAAAACACACAGTAGAACAACATCGAAAATCACGCACGAAAATAGTTCTGAGATTCGGTAAGTATTTCTTATGGACTTTCATTGCAATAACTAACATTGTGATCTCAACGTCACAATGAAGATGCTCCTATCGTCTGAACCAACTATCAAAGGCCATAATAACGACTTCTTGAATTCACTATGAAGGCTACATAGTCGTAGCCATGACTGCCAAGGCAGAGGAAATATTGCTGCCATTAATGGCAAGGGGGAAAAACACAAGGCAAAGCATCATAGAATCAGGCCAATAAATCTATACAATTAAGCGCTGTAAATTGTAAAAGAGTAAAGGACACACAATACTACAACAGCAAAAATCGTGTGTACGATTTTGCTCTTTTGCTATTGTGTTTCCTTTAATACTATAGAGCAGCGTCATGTGACGTCATATCGGCTACAAGAGAGATACCTGCAAGGGGCACTAGATTAAAATGAAGGGTTAAACAACGGCACTTCTAGTCAAGGTAGTGCTTTGAGAGCGGGTTTCATAGGCTTACGAAAACGTTGTTTTCTCCAATCCCTGATGCTGCTAGGTTGTAATTGGAAAATAAAGATCCCACTTGCTTAAAAATGTCAGCAACTGCCAATAAATCGGCAAAAATCGCGCGTTATAGGCCTAAGAAATCCGCTCTAACAGCATTGGCTTTAGTAAGACGCCCTTCTTTTCCCCCTCCAGTGACCCTTGATACTGGCTTCAGCATAGAGTTATATGCAATAATACTACGTTGTGTTGTGTCACTGCCCTATACCATTCATGTCGTTTGCTTAGCTCGCTTTATTGGCATCGATCCTTCCTTCTCATAACACTTTATTTCATCATCAGAACTTCACAAAGTCGATGTACTTATTATTTCGATGCAAACTAATTGCAATTGTTGCTTACAGTTCGTTCATCACATTCCTCACCACTTCTCCATTTCATCTACTTCATTCAAACGTACGATTTGTTTGTTTGTTTGTATGTCAACTTCTTCAGAACTAGGGCTGTTACGAAGGTGAGAGAAGCGTCAAATGAAATTGAGAGAACAAAGCACGAAACGCGTTGAAAAAGTTTACTGTAAGTGGAAATCGCTCGCTTTCCTTGCTCAATCCACTCGCCACCACGCTTCAGAAACGCGAAGCCTCGGACAACCTTTTAAAACCTATAGGTCTGATTTTTCCGAGTGTTGGGCCAGTTGAAGAAAAAACAATTTTAAGATATGTAGATGATGCATAATTATGATGCAAAATACGAGTTCTTTTAGGTTTTTTCAGCCAAGTTTCTTTCTTATAAGTTTGCCTGAACATTAAATTATGCCTGATCAAACTCTGACGTCATGATCCGTCCTCAGAGCAGTTTTGTGTGTATTTGGGGGTCAAAAATTCAAGTTACTGCGATGAAAATACTTCTACCCGAAGCGGAATTTAATTATCTTTAATTTAGCATTACTCTCATCTTTGGAGGTGCCTTAGATCCGTAGGAGTAGAAGTACAAACACGCATGCACGCACATCTTACTTTTTTTAAATTATGTAGACTAGCCACATCACTCGCTTCCCTCCCTCCCTTTGCGTAGTCTCACTTCGCTCGAGGGGGTTTGCATGAACAAGCTCTTCGCTGATGGGGGGGGGGGGTTTGAGGCTTAATGGCGCGTCGACAACTTGGTCATTAGCGCCAACCTCAGTCACAGTGCAGTGGTACGGGTTGCCACTGCACCACACATTACAGAAGGCGCATTCACCTTTAGGGCGCGTTTACGCAATAAGGCCTTCTCGCTCGCCGAAATCTATTTGCTAGGCAACTGTTATTTATTTACGATTAATTTCCCGTTTCTGTTAAATGAATGCGGTAATAGGCAACAAATTAAATGTATTATAAATAACAACACGGCTAAAGAACAAAGTGTAACAGTCATTTTAAACATTGGTACAACATTGTTGCTATTTCCAAAATTTGCTATTCTCGCTGAAAAAATACCTTATAGGAGTGATCAAACGACGGCAGAATAAATAGCCACTCGCAGCGAGAATTCAAAATCCAACATGGCGTCAATTTCGGGGTTGTCGAATCGAAGACAAATCATCGAATACCGGCATTCAGAAATCTGTCCGTCGTCTTGTAACAGCAGTAAAAATTGTTTTCTAGTTGTCATAAATCGACGCTGTCATATGTTGCACGCTTCGTACGTCGTGTCGCGAGGCACGAGGAGGAGATTTACGCCGCGTTGTTGCCATGGTTACTACGTATAGACAACTTGAAACCCACATTCTTCGGTAAAGGCGAGAAGCAGCCAGCAGATTTAGTATTAACCAAGTGAAAGCTAGTAAGCGAAAAATTTGTCGTTGCGTAAACCAGCCCTTATTTGGCGAAACCATACGCAGCTCGTTTGAACGTAGGTGTTCCCTGAAGACATATACGCCCCATCGTTCCACAATTGGCCATATTGGTCGTGCCCCAGAACGCAAGATGGAACATGGGATAGTCGTTCCCTTCGTTGAGCCGGGTACAGAAAATAAAAATATAAAACGCACCACACTTTCCCAATTCCCTCCTTCATACACTCCTCTTCCTACACTCTATAGGTCCTCTTTCTGCCACTTCTGCCGATATTTAAATGCAAGAGCGTTATGAGGTCAAGCCAACCAACTCCGTCATCACCCTCTTACGCACTGTTAATAAAATCTATTTGGCTAATATCTTGTAGAAGATAAGAGGACCAAACTAATCTTGCATACTCATACGATCCACGTAGCCCTAAATGTAAACCCGTCTGATTAGTATGTCACTGCATGGCCCCAATGAAACCAAGATTTGCAGCTCAACTGCAACCGAATACCAAGGTCTTTGGCCAATTTCAGTACAAGTGGGAATACACTTTCCGAAACACCCATTACCAGGGGATTTGATTTCCAGTGTTAAGCTTTTATATTTGACACAAGCAATATCCTGTTTTCATATAGGTACATATACCTATAATTTGCCTCGTACAAGGCATTTCGGAGGGGGTGACATTAGAGTTCAAAAATTATGTTTTGGCTACAAGGTGGAGATTTGGAGTCATGCTTTGGAGTAGGCCGGTTTAATTGGCTATGATGCTTACAAATATTTTTAAAAATAAAATTCGATCAAATAAAAATTAAAATGAGTTGTATTTATCACCCATCCTAGATAGGGGCAGAAACTTTCAAGTACTCCTCTCGAATTGAATTTTACGAAATTATTTCTAAAAGTTACGATTCAAGTGTTGCCCATAAAGCCCTCAGTTAAAAGCTAGCTATTAGTTTACGGAATGATATAAACCTGTAAAGTCGGGTTTGATATAATCCTTGAAATTCGAACTCGGTTTCAACGAAACAAAAATTGAATTTTCGAATATTCATGATCCACGCACACGGCATAAGCTTAGAGCACTGTAACGGAACTAAGATCTCCCCTTTCCTCACCGACCCCAACCCCTTCCAAGTATCGCTCTCATTCGAAACGAAACGCGTTTATGACCTGGAATATAATAATAATAATAATATTCTCTGCCAAGTTGTGATGGGAAGGAGAATAATGCTTCGGGATATGAAGGAGGAAATTGGGAAAGTGTGTTGCGTTTTATATTTTTATTTTCTATACTCGGCTCAACGAACAGAATGACTCGGATAATGCAATAGGGTTTCGTGAAAAGCGCAGAGAATATTTATCATAATACCATGGGGGGATTTGCTCGTCTTTCGCAACGTCTAGAGATGAAATTCAATACAACGACAGCCCTCCCCTTCCCATATATATAAATTTTGACTTTTCGGATACGCTTCAAAGTTTCGAAAAGGGAAAGAGAGAAGGAGGCATAATTTGAAATTGGACGACTTCTCGTTCAAGGAAGTGCGGATTATTTATACAAAATAAAAGAAAGTGAAGAAGATGTAAGGAGAAGTTGGTTATGAGATCTGAACCATTCCTCAAAAGTTGCTGGGTATGCCCAATTTTTGAATTTCGGGCCGTGTGAATTCCCAGTATCGTTGTAGCGAGGTTGCACACTGGTTGGCGAGGGTGTATATGTGTGTATGATGTATGGAGGGGCTCCCCAGTCCCGTAAAGTTTCTCGTTTCGACTCCTTTCCTGAAATTAATCAATGTCGAATGCCAGGTTGTAATTTGAAGCCCCCGCTCTTCCTTTTCGTCCCGGTTTTAGGCCATACTTGGTCAAGTTTGTCGAATACGATACCATAACTTTCTCCGCGTAATGGCGGAAAGATTATAATGAAGCAGTAGAAGGCACAAGTCGGGTTTTGTGGGTGAGCTTCATGTTACATTAAGTTTCACAATTCCAAATTTTGGGGATATGCATCTGTGAGCAATAGCGAATATACGAAGAATTGTTAGTTTCCGACTTACCTTTATATAATTAGTTTTATTATCAACTCAGTCACGGGTCACGTTCGGGGGGTAGGGGGGATGCACGAATGTTAATTCTTTGTATATGCGGCGTAAGAATGATCATATCAAAAACCAAAACTGCCGGGTAAAAGGGGCCGCCAAGTTCCGAATAGTTCGGCCCTTCATAGGAGTGATATCAACACACCAAAACATTCGCCAAGTTAATCGCACCGCTTAATAGTTCGAAAGTTAAATGAAAACTAGAACATTGCTACTTTTGGTAGCAATGTTCAAGTTTCATTTAACGTCCAAAGTATTATTCGGTGCGATTAAGTTGGCGAATGTTTTGGTGTGTTGATATCACTCCTTTGAAGGGCCGAACCATTCGGAACTTGGCGGCCCCTTTTACCGTTTTGGTTTTTGATATGATATCAGTCTTTTTTTTTAAATTATGTATTAGACTCAATTCCACTACCGTGCAGATGTGTAATAAAGTGGCACGTCAACAAGAAATTGGGTTTCCACAATTTGATACTACCTTTTGCCTATAGGCCGAACCATTCTCAACTTGGTCACCTCTTTATAGGTTTTTGGTTTGGTTTTAATTTTGTTGTAATTTCTTTTATTTCGTTAGTTTTGGTGTGTTGATATCACTCTTTTGAAGGGCCGAACCACTCTCAAGTTGGTTGCCTCTTCACCAGTTTTTGGTTTGTTTATTTTGCTTTGTTTTTAAAGTTGGTTATTTTTCGTCAATTGGACGTAAATACAGTTTCTTTGGCAGTTTCTTTCGTTGTTTAGATTTATCGTGCTACACTAGTGTGTGGCTAGGCACGCACGTCAGTATACACGTAGTCATTGTCCGAACTTTGGCTGTCCAATGAGAGACGATGCCAACAATAGTAACAATGGTTATAACAATATTATCGTACTTACGCGCCATCCCAAGCCATCCTTGTTACACCCCTAGGCTCCAAACCATAAAAGGTACGCAGTTCGTATCGTACTGCAGCCATTCGTCCAATTTCATAGCTGGAAGCCTTTCCGTTATCTCGGTATCGATGAATAATCACCCTATGGAAATTAACATGGGGATGAGCGGACTAGAATTAGCTAGCTAGTTAGTAGCTAGCTAGTTACACATTTTCAACGTTATTGAGGGTCAGATTTTGCATTGAAAGCAGCTTAATCTGGCATTCCTATACGAGTTAATTTTTGTCAGGTGGGTCATTGCTCTTGATTTCAACACAATTTAAGCTTTTGTACCGCATTAGAATTTTTCCCCAAGGACTTGAAATGTGCCCAACTATGCTTCAAGATAAAAGACACTGACGCTATGGCGCCACGCTACAATGGTTTACAACCTCGACAATTGAATGATGTTTGTTGTGATGATTGTTGCCTAACTTGGCGCGACACACTAGTGTGTGTCTAAATTCAACTTAAATTCAGGGGGATGTTCGTCTTTCTACTTTTGTCTTCAATGCATAGCTTAAAAGCTTATAGCGAAAAAAAAGCGCGTATTTTCATAGTAAATATGTGTGTCTTTAAACAAACACATTTTGTCAAATCTAGAAAATGTTTGCAGGTATTTTTAACTGAAAAAATACATTAAAGTATTTTACAAGAACATGGGCTGAGAAGAAGCCTTTCAAAACATAAGCCTTTATACATATGATGTTGCAGACATGAAATACGTTTAAAATAAACTACTATGGTGTTTTATTTTAAACGCATTTCACGTCTGCGTTTAAAAAAATTGTGTTTAACGAAAAGCTTATGTTTATCATGTGTTTCAAAATAAACACTATTGCTTTATTTTAATCACTTTCGCTGCTACACGTGTTTTAAGTAGGTGTTTAAAAAAATGTTGCAATTTGAACAATTCAATTTGAAATATTTTTTGAACACCTGTTTAAAACACATGAAGCAACGGAAGTGCGTAAAAATAAAACAGTAGTGCATATTGTAGTGATAAACATAAGCTTTTAAAACAAAACACAATTTTCAAAACCAAATGTGTTGTTTTATTTGAAGTACTTTTGTTGCCTGATATGTTTTAAGCACGTGTTGTTTGAAAATATTGCAAACTGAACACTAGTTAATTTAAACGCATTTCACGTTTGCAACAATATGTTAATACCAATATTTTGAAAGATTTCGTCTCTGTTTTCTACTTGTAAAACGCTTTTATGTGGTTTGCAGCTAAAAAAAAAACAAACAAAAAACGTTTTCTAGGTGTGACTATAACGTGTTTATTTTAAAACTCGCGTTTTAAAATAGTAGTTATCGTCCGATTTCATTATAACTAAGAACGTTGACGATACATCTGTTATCAACTGAAACAATGTATGTGCCATCGTCAATAGAACTCTCTAAAACCCGCCATCTTGAAATCAGGTGGGCATTATGAAAATATGCTTATTATCCTCCGAACTTTCTTTGAATTTAAAACATGGACGAAATAGGTTGGTGCCAATTGTAACCAAATGTGTTATCATCGCTCCTATTCTCTATTGGGCGTCATATTGAAATTAGGCAGCCACTTCGAAATTATGGCCATTGTGGTCTGATTTCTCCCTGAACAAAAAAAATTTAAAAGTCCAGTCTCTAAACGTAAAAAATAAAATAGAAAGTCATACGTCCTTCTCTGTTTTTCTAGAATTGTCCATTCTTCTCATCATGGGCAATAACGTCTATTGCACTGTTGAATAGTTTAGCTACAATTCTCAAAGTAACATAGATTAATAACCAAAGTTGAGTAAGTGTCTAAACGTCCAAGCCTAAAAGGAACACGGACAAGCTTTTAACCGTAAAGGTCTAGACGTAAAATTTCGTCAGTAAGTGGCTGGTAAGTGTTAAATCCTAACTACATGGTGGTTAGCTTAATGACTTAGTAAGCCAATTTATGTAAATGCAACTTTGTAAGTATAATTTTATATAATTTTAGCCTATTTGCGTGGGCATTTGCCTGTTTAATATTGCAGCAGGTTTTTTGTACTTGGAATCTCTTTCATGAACTTTAAGAACACAATTTTCTTATGAAGTTTGACGTTTGACTTTCGATGCTTTAGAGTTTGCGAATATCTTTATACAATTTAGTAGATTTAAACCAATAGACGATAACCCATTAATTGCTCTCTGCTGCGAATACGCCATAATGTTGCTGAACCGAAAAAAAACTTTTCAAAGCAGGAAACGCTCACAGGGGCGTAGAGAGGGCAATCTATAGGCCCGGGAAATCGTTAACGTAGGCCGCTCTCTTGTAACATTTCGTAGAAATCAGTTATCATGAAAAAAAATGTCAATTGGCCCCCCCGACAGGCCCTTTGCAGATGTAGAGGTTTGAGAGTGGGCGACCCTAACAAGAAATAGCTAATGTATGGGGTTGGATTAATGTAGGAAACTCAATAATAAATATACATATTTGGTTGGGTTCTATATTTGTGATGGTCTATGTAAGATTTTGTACATAAGCTCACCCACGACTTTACCAAAGAAGCTATAAATTAATGTAAATGAATAATAAGGACATGATCACTTAAGTGGGGAGGACTGGGAAAATTAGGGAGAAATAATAACAATAATTTCTAGTTAAGTTTGCCAAATGTTACTTACAGTGATGGAGGACAGGGATGGAATGGGGTCTTGGAATGCATTATTGTGATTACCTAAAACTAACAATAGGTTGGCTAGGCAATGCACGAGCTTTACCATTGGTGTGATCTCACGATACATTATAGCATAACAATCAGCAAGTGAATGCAAGAATAGAAGCTTGGCACACTTAAGATCATCATCCAAGCTCCGCTCAAGGTAATCAAGATGCTGGGTCATCAGTCCCAGCATCAAGTCGTCCAATACTGACGTTGGTAGGAGCTGAGGCAGGATGAGTCACTACAGAATATAGGCTAGTATATGACCATCACGCCCCTGAACGCACACCTCTCTATCACTGGATCATCACTTGGGTCTTTAACAATCTCTTATAGTTTTTAGTCAAAATGTATTTATCACTCTTTTATTCTTAAAGACGGAAGCTAGCAACTGGGTAGTAAGAAAGTAATCTTTATTATCAAAGCTTATCCGAGTTCCTTCTAGGGTTTTATTTTCAACTCTTCTCTTAACATTTAACGATCCACTTTTGTTTCTCAATACAGATTAACTTCCTTCGTGAAATTCAGATATGATGACTTGTACGCATTGACTCAGGATAAGGAAACACAAGGGTTAGTTCTGCCATTCTTGAAGTATTCGTTAACGTGATTTTGAATATAAAAACTGTTATAATGTATTCAAAACTCACTGAAATGTGGCTGTTCAAAAACGGACTGTTCAAAGGCGTCATGTGGGAATGACCGTCTCGCAAAGACATCATTCGGCTGCACTAGGAAATTCAAATACCCTGTGAATACAAATAGGGTGAAATACAAAATTGCCTGTGGGAATTCTAACGCCTTCCTTCTGTGAAGGCATTTGTTACATTTAGGCAGGTTGTAGAAATATTTCACCTAAAAAGAGTAGCGTCCCTCTCCCCACATCCCTGTACGGATGGAGAGTTATAAAGTGACCAAGATGAATTGCAGGTGTATGTGTGGTTGTGCATAAACCAGCAGTAACTTACGTTTTTCGTTTTGCTGCCATGGCTCCATAAATTTAAACCTTTTCTCGAATAATTGTCATACAGTTTGTAGCCCTATGTTGGCAGGAGTTTTGTGTCAGGTTCTGCGCAACACGAATCCTGTTAGGATTGACGTGGTGTGCATGTACAGGGTGGTCCACAAAAAAACTGACGACCTGACAGAAATCTTCCCGTTTCATTAGATTTGATTTCTGTCCTATCCTGGTTCTAAGGGGTGCTAACTAGAAAAGTTGGCCTTAGAAAATGTTGGGTCGTAAGTTTTTTGTGGACCACCCTGTATATTTCTTAGCTTAATACCAGTAACAGGTGCTAAATACATACACACATCCATACAAAATATCAGATATCAGGGTAATCCGTAAATCACTAAAAAAAAAATGTATACGATTTGAAGGTCTATGTTTTCCATGAGGATTTTTCTGTTGGTTTTGTATAATTAGTATTCCGTTCTGGAATCGCTCATCTAGCTGAAGTTGCACTCTTCGTATCGTTTCCAACTGGAATATCATCACGAAGCCATCATAGTATTTTACTGAAGGGGATTGATTTGCAACCTCTACAGGCCTACAGAAGAAGACGGCCCTCGTAGGTCTATCCAGCATTACTTGCTTTCAATCTCATCACTGCAGCTCAATGAGAACCCTCCTCACCAAGTCTCAAAGCTCATCAATGGTTTTGTGGAGGAGTGTAGTCAAAGTGTTTGGGTACACGCTGGGTGGGGGTAGGGGGACGTCGGATAGAATTTCACTATCGACTAAGGAACATAACGGGATCTGAAAAAGGTCAAAAGTGCATGCGATAATGCAAAAGAGGTACTCTGGCGTCACACAGTGCTGTGTGACATGTTTAAAATAAATACGACACAATGTGTATGCCTACTACTTTGAGAAGAATATAATGGCAAAAGGACCTTATTAAGTTTGGTGTATATGTTATGAATTTGTGTATCAGTGGTGTCAAGCCATTAATTGAGAGACGTGTCATATGTGTATTTTTTAATTATTTTATTTTTCAAGTTTCAAACTGGTGCATTTTATTTCACCTCATTTCTTTATAATTAATTTCTCTGAATTTTGATTACATCAGTGAAGAGTGTAGAGCTAATTATTAAATTCTGCATTCAATTTAAAGACAATTCGAACTGTCAGTTTCACATATCCCATCACAGTTGTAATTAACTGCACGCTTTAATAAGTAACGATAAGGACACGATTCAATACGTAATAATAGTGTTGCCACGCTAAGACTTCTGTGGAGTGCTCGTTTGCGTGCACTCTTGTTTGATCTCTAGGAGTGACGAGTTGACGTCACAGGAAGAAGAAAGTTCTTCTACAAACTCTACAAACGTTTTCTAGGTGTGTCAGTGTGTTTATTTTCAAACATTCGTTCTTCCAGTTTGGGGTTGTTTACATCGCCTGACTTCCCTTGAAATCTATATAACTAAGATAATAATATTCGTTTGTGTGTGTGTCGCCGGATCACCGAGATTCCCACTACTAATTCTATTCTATTGATGTCCGCAATGGGAAGTGAGCTGTGGGATACACAACTGATTTGTCTCCCGGTTCGTATTTTTCGTTTATGGTCTTTCAAACTGATTTGTCTGAATAAATGATAATGCTAACTATGTTTTCAACAAAGACGGACAGTACTGATGACATCATGTATTTTTTTTGGAATCTCTATAATCAGAACTAGGACAGCCCCCACGTATATGGCCGGTTTTTTAGAGCATTTTCATGGTTTTCGTGTGTATGAAAATACAGTGACACTTAGGGCAACCCCCCCCCCCCCCCCACATGACCTGTTTTGCTCTGCTATTCTTGCAAATTTGAAAGGGTTTCAAAGGATTTCAAATGGTTTAACAAGCGTTGACCACTCCTGGTCATCTGCCCGAAGCCCAAATTTCAAAGGGTTTCAAAGGGTTTATTTAACAATGCTCTGCTTTTCTTTCAAATTTCGGGTGACTTTCAACAATGGAAATACATTTCCCTGATGTTTTTGTGACAAACAATACGTCACAAAAAACATGCCGTAACATATTATGGTCATCAAACTACCTGTCAACTCCAATAAAACTTTCTGAACCTTGATATCTAACAATCTGCGATTATTTTGTTCAATGCAAATGTGAAATCAAAACAATGCTCTAAAAAACCGGCCATATAGGTGGGGGGGGGGGGGGGCCTGCCTTATAAATCTACTGAAAACTTGGGCGACTGCTAACGGGAAATCACAGTATTTTCATGCAAACGGGAAAGTTTTATTAAACCGGCCATATAAGGGGAGCTGTCCTAGTACAGAACTAAAGAAATTCCGTTAAAACGAGTGCAATATATATGTAATCTTCTACATCATTAAAAACGTATGATGTAGGTGCCTGTGTTGGGCACCAAGGCACCAAGGCACCTACAAAGTTGGGAGTATAAGGACCAAATGAAAGATAATTAAATTGGCTTCCGTTAGGCCTATTTTTGTTGCTGTAACTTAATTTTTTGACCCTCAAATACGCGGAACAAAACTACAAAAATAACGTTAAAGTTTTTTTGACCATCATGACGCTTGTTCATGCAAAGTGTATTACGCCTGAACAAACTTTTACTGATAAACCTATGACGTCGTGACCATTCATAAAATGCAGGCGTGCTTATGAATGTGATGGACGAACTGTGAGCAATAATTGCAATTAGTTTGCGTCGAAATAATCCCTACATCATTTTGTGATGCTCTTGGAATCAAAGAAATCGACGCCAATGGAGTGAGCGATTCGAACAATATGGCTGGTGTAATGTAATATATTACGTAAAAATACGAAAATCTTACGTAATGTTTTTAAAGTTTTATTCTCTGCCAATCCGATTTAAATATCGCTTCATGTTTTTTTTACGTAAAACTCCCGCAAATATTTTCAAGGTGTGTTCAGAACATGTTTGTTAACTTTATCAAACAATATCGTCAGGCACAAACATGATTTCGTCATCATGATTCCGAGAAATTGAGCGAAGGCAACTGAAAGAAATGAGGAATTTAAACCCCCCAAAAAAACCGTCATTACCCGAATTTGTGCTTCCATCAGCAAGAGCAAGAGTCGTTCTTATTGATGCAGCGAAGCTGATGACGAGTGCTGAAGATTATACGACTGAGCTTTATGAAATTTTATGAGCACCAAATCGTAGCAATTTAATACTGCAACGAACGAATAAAAGTTATTCGACTGTTGCGGAATGATCCGCTGAATTTACAATTGAATCTAGACTTATTTCCAAAGACACGTGGCTCGTTCTTTAAATCCTAAACGTCAACGAAGCATAGAGTTTCCGTGCAGCAAAATGGGTTTATCTGCCTGGGGGTGTATACATCCATATAAGTTAACCGGTAATGCATGCATGGCTGTGCTGCAGTACCGGCCAGCTCTTGGGCGAAAACTAGCATACATTATTAGATTAAAAAATATGGCTGCCAAAGGAGCCACTGAATCGATTGATTTGTCCTGTTGCCGCTTTCTGTCAGCTGAGGGCGGTAGCTACAGCCCAACAGAATGCCGACTGAGAAGCTGTCTCTTCCTCCCTTGAAACACTTCCTGGCTATCTGGACGTGTCGCTAGTCATTCCAAATGCAGACTTAACTGTGGCTGAGTGATAACTTTAAAAATTATTTTAAAATTATTTTAAAGCTAATAAAAAAACGTGTCACAAAAATCTACGTAAATTTAAAATTATTATTTCGAAAACAGGCGCTAGCTGCCAACAGATGTCGCGACCTACTTACAAAAATCGTGTTCTACCGGCTGGCTGTACCGATGACCATGCCTCCATCGCTTAAGGCGGGTCAAGTAGACTTCTACTCGCCCTTTACTCTCCCAATGTAAACCTCCACTCCAGAGGGCGAGTGGAGGGAGAGTAGCAAGTCATTTCGACTCGCACATTACTCGGCCCGGTCTACAAGCCTAAATGTACACCCACCTTTAGCAATAATGCTCTTGGCAACATCGCTCCATGGCGGCCATATTCTTTACCGCCGTAAAATCGTTATAGATCTAGCCGAATAGTTTACTGATCATGGCCACCATGTGCATGCACGGACGGTATGATCATGCGTGACTGCTTTAAAAACATCGATAAAGTGGGTTTGTTATTTTACCGGCTCATTTTATAATTTTTTAGGCAAGTGTCGTATACAGCTTTGATTCGATTATCTCAGCAAAAATTCTTTTAATTTTTGCTGCATTTGATTTCAGAGACTCCGATCCAAGTAAATTGCTAACAGACGATCATAATTTAGAATTGGGGCGGGAATGGGGCTGACAGGCAGGATGCCTTTCTAATCCGCTTTTACAGGGGCTCCTTAGTTAAATAAAATTTGTACGACTTAAAAGGGTCTCCCTCCATGTTGACTGAATGACTCAGTTTTGCTACATTAGTTAAAGAATGTAAATATTGCAAACTCATTCATTTTTTCCGGACCATTGCAGTGTGACTGAGGTTGGCGCTAATGACGTAGCTCGACACGCCATTAAGCCTCAATCGCCCCCCCCCCCAATCCATTTTGTTAATATTTTTGCCTCGTATGAGATGGTTTTACAACATTAAAGATTGTTGTTTTTTTTCAGTACTGTATGCTTTGTCCAGAATTTCTCCTTGCCTGCAGCGTCGCATTGGAAGGGGTCGGACCTAACAGAGACAGTAAGGGTTCTTGAGGCGCCACGTGTGGTGTGTGTGGTGTGTGGTATGGGGAGGAGGGGGAGGCTCCTCAACGGGGACCGGGGAGTGCCGTAAACTTCCCCAGTGGGGTCGACAGAAGCTAGCAATGTTTTTAAAGAAAGCGGTGTGAATTTGAAATGTTTTCCTGCAACTTAAGATGCAATTTCATACGAAGTCATTTCAAATTTTTCAAAAAAGATTTTGTTAAAAACAAGGGCCTCTGTAGTGGGGGCATCCTAGAATCCCCAGGTTCGCGGGCAGTCCAATCTGCACACCTCCTTCCTACTCCACGCAAGTTTCAGCTACTCACACCCCTAACGACACCAACATGGTAAAACCAAGAATGTAATGTGAGGTGCTTTTATCTGTTTATTTTTATTCCCTGAAGAAGGTATCTCTCCCCAGTATATACGTTGTTACCGAATATAAGTTTTAAATGATTTTTATGACTGTTCCCCTGTGCTTCTGGTTAAGTGCTTGTTCGTAATACTGCAAGTTTTGCATGCCAGGCAACATTTTAGTGAATCGCCGCTGTACAGACTCAATGTGGTCTACATCTTTTTGGAGGTATGGAGACTAGACAGGGCTTGCATATTCCAATAGAGGTCTCACATTGACCCTAAAAACCCAAATCTTTGTTGAGACATCACCAGAGGTATACAGCAACGTCGTACAATTGCTGACTGGCCGTTTGCAGTAGACACATGTCCACAGTGAGTTATCTTTTAGGTCAGCAGCAAAGTATACCCCAAGGTCTTTTATGGAGTTTACATTTGGTAGCAGACCATTTTTTTTTATGTGATACATAAAATATGAATTTTGGCTTTGAATTGGTTGTCAATTACGTCTGAGTGTAGTTTTAAATAATCCGGACATTTTTCTTTGTCAGATGTGGATTGCAAACCAGATCGTTTAAAAATAGAACAAACAAGAGGGGACCCAGTACAGAACCCTGTGATACCCGACTAGTGATATCTACTGGATCGAATTCGTTCTTTCAGTAATAACACTGAGTGCAATGAGAGACAAAAGCCTCAAGCCAAGGTAAGAGTTGGCCGTTAAATCCATATGAAGCTTGTAAATGAGTTTGCTTTGAACCACAGATTCGAAACCTTTTTGAAAATCAACCAAAATAACATGTGAGCAAACACCCTAATCTAAGGCTTAAGTCCAAAACAAGTAAAAGCTGGTGCAAAAAATAAATTGGTCATTGTTAATAGGAGCGAAGCACCATTCTCACCCCAAAATTGCATTACTTGCATTAATCGAACTCCTCCTGGAGGGTTGACCAATCTGGATAAAACTTTGCATGGTGACAGTGGCTAGGGATAGGATGATTTTCAGCCAAGGATTTTCAAGACTGGACAAAAACTTAATTCTATGGACGATTTTGCAATCATCCATAAAATTAAGATGAGAACCTCGAAGTTCCATTCTTGTCAGCTAGCGCAGACTAAACAATTTTCGATTAATCATAGCCTTACGATGGCTATCTCGTAGATCCATTCCTATCAACTACGGCATAGACGATTTTGCGATCAACCATACACTTAAGATGGGAATCTCGAAGCTCCGTTCTTATCAACTATCCTGCATGCTAGACGATTTTGCCATCAGCCATCGACTTACGATGGGAATCTCGATAGTCCATTCCTATCAGCTATGGCAGACTATAGACGATTTTGTGCAGCCGTAGACTTAAGATGGGAATCTCGTAGCTGCATTCCTATCAGCTATGGCAGGCTAAACGATTTTGCGATTATCCATAGATTTAAGATGGGAATCTCTAAGCTCCGTTCTTATGAAGTATAGCAAACAATGCAAAAAGTGATACGTTAGTCTGACATCGTGAGGTATACAACGTTACGAGCAGGTAAACGACAACATTCGTGTCACGAAAAATTCTAGGGAAAAATCTCTCAGAGCCTTAACGTCATCTACCAAAACATTGTATTCAACACAGAACAAGAAAGCGCTATATAACCAATACTCAACTATTGAGAAGAGGTAGAGTATAAATTCACCATTGTTCAAGGTGCGGCGAGTACTTGTAAATAGTCTGTTATTTCAGAAATTGTAAATATTCTGAATTCAAGGTCCAGTAGCCGATTTGATTTTGATTTTAATTCAGCTTATACAGGCCTATACCACCAAGTGCTCAGTCTAACCTACTTAAAAACTACGCACACCAAATGCCACCAGTAAACCAAGCAACTTACAAACCACCAAAAACCAGCAAGCACCCTGAACCCTATGCACATAAGGTACCGGGTTACCGGGTACCTGGAGGTGTTGCTGCCAACAATATCATCGGGCAAAGTATAAATTCAGGATGACATCGTATGATATCTTGCTATTGGTGTAGTAAATCATATGAAAGGTGAAGGGGAAAGAAACTACGATAAGAAGCTATGACAAGCGTTTCCTGAAAACAGTGATGGCGCATTTGGTGGAGTAATTTTCAGCCTATGTTGAGATTTCAAACAGATTTGACTATTGGTGATAAGTCAATGTTGTCCCAACCAAGATCAGACTGAGCAGGACATCCATGACAAAACGTTTCACAAAACTCACGAAAACAAATGAACTAACAAGAATAATGAGACGAACCGGCGACAATCAAGGTGAATATCGGTTGATACTCGAAAATCTTACCAGCGGTACTGTTAGGGCTCGTTTACTCAACGACAAATTTCTCGCTTACTAGCTTTCACTTGGTTAATACTGAATCTGTTGGCTGCTTCTTGCCTTTACTGCAGAATGGGGCTTTCAAGTTGTCTATACGTAGTAACCATGGCAACAACGCGGACGCAAATCTCCTCCTCTTGGCTCGCGACACGACGTACGAAGCGTGCAACATGACAGCGTCGATTTATGACAACTAGAAAACAATTTTTACTGCTGTACAAGACGACGAACAGATTTCTGCATGCCGGTATTCGATGATTTGTCTTCGATTCGACAACCCCGAAATGGACGCCATGTTGAATTTTGAATTATCGCTGCAAGTAGCTGTTTATTCTGCCGTCGTTTGACCACTGCTAGAAGCTGATTTTGCAGCGAGAATAGCAAATTTTGGAAATAGCGTGAAATGGCAACAATGTTGTACCAATGTTTAAAATAACTGTTGCACATTGTTCTTTAGCCGTGTTGTTATTTATAATACATTTAATTTGTTGCCTATTACCACATTCATTTAACAGAAACGGGAAATAAATCGTAAATAAATAATGGTTGCCTAGCAATTAGCGTTCGGCGAGCGAGAAGGTCTCGTTGCGTAAACGCCCCCTTACTGATGAAGACTGCGAGCTTGTAAAGACATTTCGAACAAAACGTTGCAAGGCTTTCACAGGATTCCTCAGGTACCCTGCGTCTCAAGCCAACCTGGCATTCCGCTTCGCTCAAATTCTTCAAGAGTCTTGCCTTGATTATAGTCTCTTCCACATTATGCTTTCAGGATACTGGCTCCATGATGCCACGTTTCCTTCCACTAGGAGTGAAAAATACCTAAATATCCTACTCGTAGACTCTTACAGTAAATTTGTAGAGTCTACCAGTGTGATATCCACATGTTTTTGCAGTCGTAGTGCAAGGAAACGTGGCATCATGCAGTCAGTTTTCTGCAAACGTAATGTGGAACAAACTATAGTCATTGTCATTTATATACTGCATCATTTTTTTCCGTATATAAAGTTTTGTCTCCACAACTTTACCAGGCACCACTGTGAGTGAAATTGGCCGGTTGTTCTTAGGACCGACTGTATCACCATCTTTAAAAACAGGTGTAACATTTTCAGTGCTCCAATCAAACGGTATTGATGCATTACTGTTCCACACCTATTTTTTTAATTTATATTAACGATATTGAGGCCGCTTTGAATCACGGGTACGTCCTTTTGTGTGCTGATGACATCATTTTCATATCAATAAAGGAGAATTTTGAGGAAATGCAGAGAAACCTACAGCAGTATTTCTACAATATTAACGATCGGTTTGTCCTAAATGAAGCGTTTATTAGTGAATCCAAGACATTGATCTCTATTATACAACTCCGCATCATAAATCAGAATCTGGCTTTGATATTTTCATTCACGATGAACACTGTAATCGTACAATTGTATTATCACTTGGATACAACTTAACAGAGTCAGTGAATTGAAACATATGGGCTTTACTTTGGTCAGTGGAATTACAGCTTTGTGGGTTCCACTATTATTATAAAATTAAAAATACTTAAAATTAAAAATTAAAAATTAAAATTAAAAATACGATCCTTACCGATATCATGTTATTGGAGGGATCGGTAGTGGCCAGCAGTATTGATAAAACCTAACTTTTCCTGCAGTTTTGTCGAAAATTGACCAATTTTAACGTTCAAATGCATCATTTTAACCAATTTTTAAAGCTTTTGGGCGGTCCTAATTCCTAGTCAATAGCATGAGTCTTTTTTTTTAAAGTTATTTAATAAAAACCAAAAGTAAGCTACACAAAGACCAATAAATTTAGTAACGAAATAACAAAAATGGCAGTTTTTCGTAAACATTGTGGACACTCTGGGTAAAATTTTCCATTTATGCCACGCCTGGTTCTACGAATCATCTACAAAAAATAAAAACAGCATTACTATTATACCGTACTGTGCAACATAATTATATTTACAGTACAGACAAGTTATTTATTATAATAAACAAACAAAAATATTATGTCAGCCTTTATTGTTTAAAATTTAAATTTTGTTATTTATTTTTATGCATTTTATCACAGCTATAGGGCTGTATAGTGAATAAAAAAATAAAATATAAATTAAATATTCATGTATACAAACTAAGTGCCAAAAAACACTCGAGGGTAGTCGCATTGCAATAAAACTCGTATTGTGTGACAAGTTCAGAATTATTTTTATCTATCTCCAACCAGGAACGTTCTCTGATTGGCTGATGAGGCTGTTAGAACACTATAATTCCAAGAGTTTACTTGCTGACTGGGATATAGACCAAAGTGTTTTTGTGTACAGCCCCCCTCTGGTGGCGAATTTATAAAACTAACATTGAAGATAGCTTAAAATAGGACTAAGTGTCATATTTAAGCTAATATCTCATTTTCTTCAAAAATGGACATAGAACAAAATAATTATCACATGACGTATTGTAGATTGACAGCACAAACGTCGAGTCATTATGCAATAAACTATCGTTAATTACTCATAGATAGTGAAAAGATGCTTGCAATTCGGATACGTAAGTGGGGTCCAACATGTTTATAAGGTAAGCAGAGAATCCGACAGGTCCAACATGTCCAACATGTGTAATTTGCACATGTCCAACATGTTTATAAGGTAGGCAGAGAATCCGACAGGGGGGGGGGATTGAGGCTTAATGGCGCGTCGACAACTTGGTCATTAGCGCCAACCTCAGTCACAGTGCAGTGGTCCGGGTTGCCACTGCACCACACATTATAGAGATGTTATTCAAACCCCTAATCTAAATCTTGTCATACATCTGTACCTCCTGCAAAAATTGAAAAACACCGGACAGGAGGACAGACTTATCGCCCAACAGACGCGCAATGTCATGCGGAAGACGGAAACGACGGCGAACACCATCAAGATGGCGACAATCAACAAGTAAGTGCCGGACCGTAAGTGGCCGTCGACACCAATAACATTCAGGAGGGTCAACCCCCCGCAAAACGAAACATTGAGTAAGTCGGGTGTGACCAATGCGCAAACGGGCCAACACAACCTCCTCACGACGACTGCGGCGACACGCCGAGCAGTGCCTTTAATGGCCCGTAATTTATTACCATCCTGTCTGTCCCACAAGGTTTGCCAAAAAGCGTGTAACCTCAGACGCAGAGTTGGAAAGGCGTCTGAGGGAACAAGGCTGAGATCCCTACCAAGAGGGCCAGAAAGGACCCCTTTCGCAGCTGAATCAGCTTGCTCATTCCCTGCTATCCCAACATGGCCCGGGATCCAGCAGAAAAGCACGGTTTTCCGCTGGCCAGGCAAGCGGGAAAGCAAAGCTTGAACACGTTGTGTCAAGGGGTTCCAAGGATTGTAATTCGCTTAGGACTCCAGGGCACTCATGGAATCACTAAAGATAATCCGACAGGGCCAATATGTCCAACATGTGTAATTTGCACATGTCCAACATGTTTATAAGGTAAGCAGAGAATCTGACAGGTCCAACATATCCAACATGTGTAATTTGCACATGTCCAACATGTTTATAAGGTAAGCAGAGAATCCGACAGGGCCAACATGTCCAACACGTATAATTTGCAACACTTTATGAATTCATGCTTAAAATGCGTGTAGCAACGGAAGCAATCAAAATAAAGGGTTTTATTTTTAAACACGGAATAGTGTTTTCTTTGAAACACGTTAAAAATGCGCTCAGCGGCTTGTAATGCGAACAGAAGCATTTAATTTTTAAACACTTTCCACCTCTGTTTAAGTATCTGTTTATAAGGTGTTGCAAATTAAGCACAGGTAAACACTTTTACTTTTTTACTTGTTTACTTGTGTTTAATTTGCAACACTGTAAAAACAGTTGTTTCTAAAGGTTTTTCTCAACCAATGCTATTTTAAAACGCTTTCGTATGTTTTTTTTTTAGCAGAAACGTTTATATAAAAATCTTTTTATAAGTGTGTCTACAAAGTGTTTATTTTGACACACTTGTTTTTACATTGTAGAGAAATTACGCTCATCTGTCTATCTGAAAGATAATAAACTATAAATTAAAGACAACTCTCGTTTAGCTCTACCAATTATCTGAGTTAAGGAGCTATTCGGAAAACTGCTTCTGCTTCTGAAACTATACTGCATTGTCATGAGTTCCTACGACAACACGCATTTAACGTAGTCTTAAAATTTACCTTGAATCCCGGGGCCAGGAAACGAAACGAGCAGCTTCTCTCCAAACGACATTGTGACAAGGGATCCAATACGATGCGACAGTTTACAACATGGAAAACGTATGTAATTTTAGCGTTACTGATCTAACCAATTAAACTTTCAACATATTAATGCACTGAACAATAATAGAGTAATTATCGTAATAATATTAATTCAACATGAAAACAATTACAATTAAAAACAACAGCCAAACAATGCAAAACAATAGCCAAACCAGTGGCGTGCACAGGAGCAGGGGAGCATTGCCCCTGCGCTTTTTGAAAAAAAAAATACCCTTTTTGTAAAAAAAAACAAAGCATGCTCTCTCTATTTTGACTTTCTGAACCGATAAACGCTGGTGCTGCAGCCAGAGAAAGGGCCTAGAGGTCAAAAAAGGGCAAAAAAAGCCAGGAAAGGGGCAGAAAAGGGCATACAAGGGTAAAATAGACAGACAAGCTTAAAAAAGACTGACGAGCAAAAAAATAAAGGTCCCCAGACAAAAAAAAAACCTCAGCGTGCCCTTTTACAAAAGTTGCACCTACCCTATCGGTGGCCTTTCACGCTACTGGGCCAAACAATGCAATCCAACAGCCAAAAAAAAAATCTTAGCTCTTTACAACACTTTGTATGGCAAAGAATTTTTTTGGTTTGATGAGTTTTGTCTTAAAACAGTGAATGTAGCCTACGAGGGCATAACATTTTCACTTGGCGTAGCTTTCCACATTGTGTATTACTACCCAATTTGTAAAAAAAATTAATGCAAAACTATAGGCTTTCCTGTCCGGTTTATTAAAGAAACTAGCTGTAAAGCCTGTCATGAAGACGGGCAACTCCACCAGGCAAGTCCACTGTTTTACAATTGTTAGGCTGTCTTGATGACTGGACGACGGCCATGGAAGCATTTAACCCGGTGGATGTAGTTTTATTCGATTTTGTCAAGGCGTTTGACTCAGTGTCACATTCTCTGTTGGTTCTAAAATTGGTCAGATGTGGCATGAATGGTCATACATTGAAATGGATAACAAATTTTCTTACAAACTGAATACAACAAGTATGTGTTGGAAGCGCTATCACCGACGAACGCGCTGTTACGAGTGGTGTCCCTCAAGGCTCTGTCCTGGGGCCACTTTTATTTTTTATCTATATAAATGACCTTAAAGTGTTAAATCCCAAAATCAAAACCCCAAAATTTGCAAACGATGTAAAGTTATACACTGTTGTTAATAACCCTGTTAATTATGGGGAATTTTCAGCCTCTCTTCTGGAATTTGAGCGGTGGTCGACTGATTAGTGCTTGCCTATATCAGGCCCTAAATGTAAGATTTTCCATATTGGCCAAAAAAAAACCTGCTAAACGCTTATTTCCTACTTGGTGTGGAATTAGATCATGAAACCATGGTAAAAGATCTGGGTGTTTGGTTTACGTCAGACTTGAAAAGTGGATCACATTGCGACCACATTGCAAAATCTGCTCGGCAGAAATTGGCCATAATTAAAGGTTGTTTCACCTCAGGTGATGTGGCTACCTTGGTCTGGGCATTTAAGGTGTTCGTGAGGCCAATTCTTGAATATGCCAGCCCGGTATGGTCTCCCTACTTGCGAAAGCACATAAACCACATTGAGTCAGTTCAAAGATCGTTCACTAGATATTTATCGAGTATGAGAAATAAACCATATTCCGAACGTTTACAGATTCTTAGGTTGGAAACACTTGAGATGAGAAGACTTAAGTTGGACTTGACATTAACATATTCTGTACTCCATGGTCTAACACGTATACCAAAAGATAATTTTTTCTTGTTGCGTGATGGAAGCGTGACAAGAGGACATCGTTTTAAGTTAACTGTAATGCCTATATATCAAGAAGGATTGTCGTAAATTTTTTTTCTCCCGCCGTGTGGTTAACTCATGGAATGCACTTCCTCCTGATGTTGCTCAGGCTACATCCCTTGCTGTTTTTAAACGTAAACTCAATAAGGTAGATTTATGTAAATATGTTAATACTTGTGCATAACTTTCTCTTGGACGACGGCTATTAGCCAGACTTTACTTTGTTTGTTTTCTCTTTTATTTTCTTTTATTTTATTTCATTTTATTTTATTTTATTTTATTTTTTGACAAGATATAAGTAGTCAAATATTCCTTCCTTGACCTTTTGTGTTATCACAATGAACTTTTTTATTTTTATTTTAACTTGAATATGATTGACAATTGGTTTAGGCCAGGCTTTAAACTGCAATGCATTGATTTAATTTTTTTAATTTTTTTTTAAACATTGACAATGGTACGGCTTTTCCCCTCACTCGTCCGTCACGTTTGGCAATGACGTTGGGGACCACTGTGGCCCTGGTAGGTCTAACCTTGGTGGTAAGGCATTCGTGACCCCAACCCTATACCACCAACCCTACCTTTGCAGCCGGGCAACCGTCTTCGTTACAAACTTTTAAACTTTACAATTTGTAATTTTTGTTTTAACTTTGGATATATAAATTTTCTTTAACTTTGGATGGCAATTAGTGACCACCAGGTCCTTGCCTTTCCGGTTGCGTTTGCAATAAACTAAACTTATAAACTTATAAACTTATATCTCTAGGAGTACAACTGCCACATAACAGTGAAATGTGTAATTTAAATAATGCAGGTTCTTGAAGATGGGTAATTGCGATACGGTTGCTTCGCTCACTCAATCCATGTATCTTGTGATTCATTCCACCATCCTTCATTCATTTCCGTTACCCGGGAGCAGACGGTGTCTATCACGTCATGTGGCCTGGTTTCTTTTTTCCCGGGAGCAGACAGATGTTATTTTCGTCTTTTTCACTCAAGCCCGATTACGTGACTTCATGAAACCAAGTACAATGCATGTTTGTAAAGACATTGTTGTTTGCAGCATTATTGTTACACCATTGCTTCTGCATTGTTTCCACCGAAAAATTCTTTTTCTTTTTTGGCCAGAAAAGATATTGTTATTTTTATCATTGTTAAAGCATTGTTTAAAGCATATTCGGGGCAGCGCTGGCAAAAGAGTGGCAACTACCGTTTTATGGGTTAAGATGCTTCTTACTGTTTAGTTTAAACAACCTTTTAAGAAGCTTCTGTGGGTGACTGGCCTGAAGCAATTAAGAAGTGGTCATTACAATAAAATGTATCTTCTAGTCTGCTCAACATTACTGGATTTTATTTAGTCCATGACAAACATTTTCAGTTTATCCCATAAAACCTATCAACGAACTCCTAAGAAGAATTTACTGAATTACCGCCAAACTCTTCGAGGATATTAATGTCTCGGCAAAAGAATGCTGACTACACTGGACATACATATGCAACACTAGGGCTCACATACAATCATACCCAGATTAGAGTTGGGACGTCTCCTGCACTAAACCAACGCCACAACAATGATAGCGCATTTTGTGGCTGCATAACGATGGTCGATATTGGTATGCACTTGGTCGATAGAACCATGCACTTGGGTTCTCAACTTTAATGACAGGTAAAAAAAATAAACTTATGCAAAATATTCATACATTGGATTTGTATTACGAATGAATGTCAATGGTAACTGCAGTTGATTTGCATAATTCTTTAGTTCACGCAATTCTTGTAGCTGACAATTTCGAAAAGTTAGTGTTAAAGAATATGGTCACAATCGTATTTTAACATTCCGAAATGGCTTGAATTTTGTCCTAGAACTGAATGAAACTAATATCATCTGAAGAATTTACTTCGTTTTTAATCACATTAACCATCCGACCTTAATGATGGGTAGCTTGTAAAAATTGTAAACAGCGTTGGACCCAAAACTGATCCTCGTGGTACGCCACTTAGCGATTGCAACATCAGATCTTTTCACTGATCACCGTGTATATTGTGCGAGAACTGCAAAAAATTTCGAAATCCAAACATGAAACCTCTAATAAATCTTCATTTTCGAATTTTTAATGATTTTCATTGACCCGTAGAATTAAACGCTTTTGTGAAATCGATGAATACAGCATCGACTGGGAAACTTGGATCAAGCAACCAGGTCCAATTTATTACCACTGCCAAGAGTTGGAAGGTTGATAGTCCTGGTAAATGTTTTCGGAAAGAATTCAAACATTTTTTGTTTCTTTAACATACTTTCTATTGTCTTACATGGAGTACATGTAAAGTTCTTGGTCTTCTGTTACCCGAATAGGACTATGTGTGCAGGGAATCAACAATGATAGCTCTTTACGAAACTGACAGCAACTGTCACTCACTGTAACGGTGTAAAGCATCAGATTTGTTGACATTTTATGCAGTGAAATTGCAAATTCATCGCTTCACTAAACTTCCCCGCCCCAACACCCCCCCCCCCCCCCCCCCCAATCTCTCTTCCCTTCCAGGTTCTCTTTTCAAATAACGAAGCCATTTTGTCGCACAGTTACGTCATGATTATTTTAACCCGTTACCTAGGCGACACCGTGTACAGCCTCGTCGTGTTCGAGTGGAGCAAGGAGGATGTTAGGCCTAATGCAACGCATTTTCGACCGTGGTTCAGCACTCTAACTCCGCGTTTCTTGTGCGACTGGAAAAACCTTTCTAAATCTCGTAAACATCTTTCCGATGTGAAAGACGACAAAGTGAATGGAAATGCAGACTTAAGTCGGAATTCTAAAATTGTTGACACACTACACATACTCTCGAACCCACCCACTCCAAAGTAAGTCAATGCGGTTTCGATCGAAGCTTTTAGCGTTTTGGGAACCGGGCTATACACTACACACTCTTGTCTACCTGCTGCTGCAAGTCGTATAATCTCGTCACCACGCAGCTCCATTGCTTAAAATAGCTCCCTCTGATGACGCGCTTCAACAATGAATGCGTTGCTATGGAGACGATTATTCAGCAATATCGATCGAAACTAAGCGGCCGTGGATGGGTCAAAATTAGTTAGCGCTACTCAACAACAGCATCTCATATTGAGTCAAGCCGGAAACACTTCAATAATAGAATGATTGCTAAATATGAGGTGGTAAATTATTTTATTCTAGGTTACATTCAGTTAGAATTGAATTGTTGTTAGCTGGACATTTCT
The DNA here is from genome assembly GCA_023313725.1 of Lithobius niger. Taxonomy (NCBI): domain Eukaryota; kingdom Metazoa; phylum Arthropoda; class Chilopoda; order Lithobiomorpha; family Lithobiidae; genus Lithobius; species Lithobius niger. The sequence goes on along the minus strand of JAHWFP010011625.1, from coordinate 49,847 downwards.
ATTCTTAACTTTATTGGTTGTGAGGTGTGCTAATTAGATGATTCCGTGGATGCGTCGGTCTTCGTTCAGAAGCAAGAACAACATTACTTTGCAGCCGAATAGAGAGAAACGTAGCAGTTATCTACAAGGTGCACTTGAAGCTTGGCAAAGCAAACACTGAAATGTAGAGTTTCGTCTGTTACAATGTAACCCAGCATTGTGAAAAAAAAAATATGGTGTGACATTGGCTTATGTGCTTATGTTAATAAGCACTGTGATGTAACTGATATTATAGGAAAAATTATTTACATGTATCTAATCTGACCATTGTAATGTAGATCACGAGTGATGAAAAGGATAATACTTATATTCCCAATGTTGCTGAAAACATACACCTCTCAGAATCAAAATGACTTTTAATTTCATTGTAATGACATTGGGTCTGCTTGCCTGAATATGCTGCTAAAATAAAAGTCTTCAGTCATTAATTAGCAGCAGTATTGGCAATCATAAAGTGCTGCACAGTTACTGGTGAACGACTGGTAACTGGTAAAATAAATAACAATAGAGCCAAGTTTACTGTAAATTAAAAAAGTTTACAGTTACAATTACTGTAGAACGCAGTTCACAGCTGTAAAACTGTTAATATTTGTTATTTTTTTTCATGGCAAAGACGTAGAAGGTACAAAGTGGTATTGGTGGATGTGGAGGAAACATTCCTACACATCCACCAGTACCACTTTGTAAGGCGTATACATTTCAGTTAGATATTCAATAGACATCTAACTGAATAGTAGTTGTTTTACGTACACATCCTGCACTCGTAGGACCCATACATACGTACTGTACACTCGTCAGAAATCGTACGTGAATAATTAGTGCAGGGCCCGGCAGATAAGTAGATAGTGACGCTTTTCTGAAAACATGGAATAAAATAATACCTGCTTTCATCAACGACACCAGAAGGCAGCACTTGTCAGTTTCTCGTAAGAGGAGAAACTTGAAATAAAAAATGGGGCATCGTTATACCATGGTAATCATGGCAATAGCGACAATGCCTTCGGAATGCTCGTGCGTTGTCAACATCCGAAGTTAAAGAACTTACTCTGTTTTCGATTCAAACTGTATACATAGTTCGTTACTATAAACATAAACGACTCGCATGCAACTCGGACGTTCTCGAAACACAAAACCATGCGTTCTACTTAGCTCCACTCGTAATGACAACCCGTTTTAAAACTGAATGTTGGATTTAAAAAATAAAACCAGATCAGCCAGCTGTGCTCTTTCTTAAAATTATTTTAATGTCCTAATCTGGCTTATGATATATTTTAAGCGATTAGTTTTGTTTTGTTATCATGATCAACTTGTTTTAGTGACGCTAAATAGTTTTGATTCCCACGATGCTTTGCGTTTCCTGTTAATTGACGACAGCACCATCCGGCGGTAAATCACTGAAAGCAGGTACTAGTTTCATCCAAATGTTTACTGTTGTCAGAGAACGAGTGGTACTACATATATATTCTACCCTGGACTAGTGTGAAATGTCACAACAATTAACAAGCATGGTTTCAGTTAAACTACGGGTTTGTAAAATAAATTCCGCGTACAGGCAATACTAAAAGATTGAACGAATTTTTCCTATGAAGGACTGTCAAACGTCAAACTTTGAAACCCTACATTTTCTCCAAAAATTGACATAGGCCAACGAATTTCTGTATTTGGGGTCGCGACTTAATTATTTGACTGCATAAAAGGTTTTATGCCAACGATTTTTCAATTTTTATAGCTTAAAATGTAGGTATAACAATGACCAGTGCCTTGTGAAGGCAAATTTAATGTGACTACAGTGATTTATTGCCATTGTGCAATAAGAATTAGTTTATCTCTTTTAGTTCAGATCTCGTTTATCTGATTTATCTCAAAAAGCGTTCATCGCAATTATCTCATCGTATTCGTTTTATACAGTATTTCACACACTATTAATTATTACACATTGTTTAATTTATCTCCAAGAAAAAAAAAATATTATGTTTTAAAAAACGCTTACGCGTATAAAAATTGGTTGTAAACCTTAAAAAACGAAATGCTGTAAAGTAAGAGCTGCAACAAAAAGACATGGAAGCCATCAGCATCGCACTAATACGCATAAACGAAGTTCCAGCTTGTGTTTAGGACGCTGGAGATTTTTTTTTTACATGTATTAGTGTGACGCTGATGGCTTACATGTCTTTTACTTGTATCTGTTCCTTTAGAGCATTATTTTTTTAAGGCTTACATCCGTGTTTTAAAGACTTAAGGGATTTTTCATACTAATGCCTGTTCACTTTTAGAGTTTGAATTTGCATCGACTTTAAAGTTTACAGTATGAAAAAATAAAAGCAACCATTCTTTAATAATGCTGTTACTTCTAAGAATTGCCGCTATGCTTTTCAGTGGTGTCGCCTAAGTTTCACACCTTTATGTTAACAGCATTATCTTAACGGCAGATCATTCACGCCATAATCGTGTAGGAACTTAAAGTCGTCATTTTGGGGAAAACATGGATGTAAGAACACTAAGACTTAAGGTTTCCCAAAAGGGAAAAACAAATTAAACGTTCCTGTAATTTATCAGACTTATTTATCCACAACTATAATGCTACAAATTATAAATCCTACTGCCAAATACACAATTTAATACTTTTCGGACAACATATTCAGAGGTATGTTAAAGTATTCCTCGTGGCGTCGCAAATCAATTTTTTGCCTTCAGTTTTTTTTTTTTTTTTACGGGTAATCAGTTGGTAGTATATAACTGAAACTCTATAGCTTGATATTATCTATGTTTTGCGAAACAAATCGTTACAACGCGATACCTGTATCAATCTTGTCTGATCCGATCCGAGGGGAAGAACGAGATACAGATATGCGATACGATCTAGATTGGGGTTTGGTTAGCATGTCTGTAATGTGGGGCGCAGTGGCATCCCGGGCCACTGCACTGTGGTTAGACCTTTAAATGTGAATGGTCTTTGATATTAACTTAAACTGTTAACTTCTCACCTCGTTAACATTATTCATTTTGAAATTATAGATACCGTTTTTAAATTAAAACCTAGCCAAAAAAAACTGTCATTAACAGCCAATACCTGATGCATCTTTTCAAAATGACTTGTTCTAAGAGTATTCTACCCTAACAATTCAGCCGCATCGGTTAATTCTTTGTGGCTCTTCAGCCGCGTCTGCGTTGTTTATTCTTTGGGCCTCTTCAGCCGCATCAGGGGGGTAAATTTTTTGTGGCTCTTCAGCCGCATCTGCGTTTTTTATTCTTTGGCGCTCTTCAGCCGCATCTGGTTGGGGGGTTAATTTTTTTTTGACTCTTCAGCCGCATCTGTGTAGTTTATTCTTTGAGGCTCTTCAGCCGCATGTGGGAGGGGGAGGGGATAATTATTTGTGGTTCTTCAGCCACTTCTGCGTTCTTTATTCTTTGGGGCTCTTCAGCCGCATCTGGGGGGTTAATTGTTTGTGACTCTTCAGCCGAATCTGTGTTGTTTATTCTTTGGGGCTCTTCAGCCGCATCTGGGGGGGGGGGGATAATTCTTTGTGGCTCTTCAGCCACTTCTGAGTGTTTATTCTTTATGGCTTTTCAGCTGTAGATGCGGGGTGTATACTTTTTGGCTCTTCAGCCGCATCTACGGGGTAATTCTTTGTGGCTCTGCACCACATCTGCGTATTTATTCTTTATGGCTTTTCAGCCGTAGATGCGGGGGTGTATACTTTCTGGCTCTTCAGCCGCATCTACAGGGTAATTCTTTGTGGCTCTGCACCACATCTGCGTATTTATTCTTTATGGCTTTTCAGCAGTAGATGCGGGGGTATATACTTTCTGGCTCTTCAGCCGCATCTACGGGGTAATTCTTTGTGGCTCTGCACCACATCTGCGAATTTATTCTTTATGGCTTTTCAGCTGTTTGTGCGGGGGTGTATACTTTCTGGCTCTTCAGCCGCATCTACGGGGTAATTCTTTGTGGCTCTGCACCACATCTGCGTATTTATTCTTTATGGCTTTTCAGCTGTAGATGCGGGGGTGTATACTTTCTGGCTCTTCAGCCGCATCTACGGGGTAATTCTTTGTGGCTCTTCATCACATCTGCGTATTTATTCTTTATGGCTTTCCAGCCGTAGATGCGGGGGTGTATACTTTCTGGCTCTTCAGCCGCATCTACGGGGTAATTCTTTGTGGCTCTGCACCACATCTGCGTATTTATTCTTTATGGCTTTTCAGCCGTAGATGCGGGGGTGTATACTTTCTGGCTCTTCAGCCGCATCTACGGGGTAATTCTTTGTGGCTCTGCACCACATCTGCGTATTTATTCTTTATGGCTTTTCAGCTGTAGATGCGGGGGTGTATACTTTCTGGCTCTTTAGCCGCATCTACGGGGTAATTCTTTGTGGCTCTTCACCACGTCTGCGTATTTATTCTTTATGGCTTTTCAGCCGTAGATGTGGGGATTTATACTCTGTGACTGTTCAGCCTAATCTGCGGGATAATTGTTTAAGGCTCTTCACGGCATCTGCGTTGTTTATTTTTATGGCGCTTCAGCCGCAGATGCGGGGTTTATACTCTGTGACTCCCTTTGTAGCTCTTCCCCGCATCTGCGTTGTGTAGTCTTTGTGGCTCTTCAGCCGCAGATACGGGGGTTTATTCTCAGTGGCTCTTCAGCTGCATCTCTGGTGCCAGTTGATCTTTTTTGATAACTTTTCAACTCCGTGCTTTTTGCTTCTGTGTTGTTACACATCTCACTTTACTTCACGCCGTTGTTCTGCTTTTTTTTTTTGGGGGGGGCCCGGGGCCTTGCAGCCGCCAACGTATTGTTTGACTAAATAAGGACCCAACGTTTTCTCGCTCTGGGAAAGGGAGGAGGGGAACAGGGAGCTCTGCATCCGACTATGCATTACTGGCCGAAAAAAGAGCCGGACTGTCACCCGTTTCATTCCCAAAATATTTCTGCTTTTGGAGGAAGCGGTGGGGGGGGGGGGGGGGGAGATAGCTAAATAAGGGCCAGATTCGTCTATGTACGAGCGCAAATTTAACCTGTTTGTTCCCGTGCCCTTTCTTCTATTTCCTTCCTAGCCCTAAATCCATACACCAGAAAAGTAGTTTGAACAAGTGCTGCCACAGTAGCTTTTTGTTTAACACATTCTCTACTTTCAGGAACAATTCGCAATCCATCTCGTCGACCATTGCGTACTCACGTGAAAAAACTTCAACCGACAGTTCAGCCCGTACAATTTTGATAAATTTACGCCGTTAAAAATATAGTACGTAAAAAAAAAAAACATAAGCCACGCGCAGTCATGAAAATGATGAAAAAAAAAGCGAAGAAATGTGCGGTTCTGCTTTTTTGCCTTAATCAGAGTTGCCCAATTTTTCATTCTAAACTTTGAGCTCTTGTCTCCAAACGCTTTTTATTTCGAAATGTCACTAACTGATGACTAACCGTCGACTCAAGGAGATCCTGTCATCCGTAATGTGTTCGAAAAATGGAGATATCGACAAGGTGCACCCCGTGCAGTTCTGTCGGTATAAATGCAGAACAAGAGACAGTTGTTTTGCCTTCATCACGCGCGCGTCAAACGCAACCGGCAGTCGCGAAGAACGCGACAAACGGAAGAAGAAAGAAACCGGATTCGTACCAGACAGTATTTTGATAAATGTTTATATTAATATTTAAAATATTAAAATTTAACCATTTCACCACGAAAAAGCGGAAGCCACATTCGAATGCCGGACCTCTCAACAGCGACATCGTTCCAAAAGGACACCGCAACAAACAAACGGGCAATATTAGCAAGCACACCACAAGCAAAGAACGGTCAGAAGGTGTTTGCTTCAACCGACTTAGGCCGTCTGACATTTAAGGCCAGAAAGATAGACTTCTTATTTAACCCTTTATTTTGTGATTTTTTTTATTTATTACGTTTTCATCTATATTTTGTAAGTTCAGCGACTATACACTGGCGACTTTTTTTTTTCTGGTGAACTCTGGCCGGAGACTCAGGGATGACCAGTACCGCCCCTTCTCCCATTCCAGGTGTAAGTTTTAGGTTTGATGATTTGAACTGGATATTTGAAATCAGAATCGTGTGAGTTTAGACTCCAATTTAGTGTTTCACCAGAGTGAGCTGGTTTTTTTGGTACCCCCACCCCTCTCCGACACTGAGCCTCCCTTGAGTTTTAGCGCCTTTCCCCCTATTGCCTTGTAGGCTTTTTTGATCTCAGTACCCGCCCCCCCCCCACCCATGCATATGACCGCAGGAATTTCAGCTAAGTATTAAAGACGTATTTTTTACTAAGTTCAGTCGTGTTCAAAGGCAAAAAGGTACATCTTACACTTTTGAATTATTAAATTTAGTGTTTGACGATCCAACTGACTCTGTTACAAGAAAAATTTTCCAAGAAAAACTATTCTTTAAAAAATAAAAAAATGAATTGACCTCATTAAATGACCCCCCCCCCAAGGGGAAGTGGGGAAGTGAAGAAGTAAATAAATAAATAAATCAGTTCAGCCCTGACGCCATCACTGGTGGTGCGTCTGCATTATGGTGTAGGGCAACTACTGGGTTCCAGATTTTCGATACACTTCTTCACAAGGCTGTGTGGCAGTGATGTTATGAAGGGATAGTTCACCAGTTTATCGATATGCCCGTTGACGTGGCACTAAAATGTCAGCTATTTGGGGAAGGGCTGGTTCTCCAGGTTATCAAGATGCCAGTTGACAAGGCTACACGTCAGTGATCTAGTGAAGGGCTGGTTCTCCAGTTTATTGAGATTTCAGTTGACAAGGCTATATGTCAGCGATCTGGTGAAGGGCTGGTTCTCCTGTTTATCGCTATGCCAGTTGACAAGGCTATACGTCTGTGATCTGGTGAAGGGCTGGTTCTCCAGTTTTTTGAGATGCCAGTTGACAAGGCTATACGTCAGTGATCTGGTAAAGGGGTGGTTCTCCAGTTTATTGAGATGCCAGTTGACAAGGCTATGTGTCAGCGATCTGGTGAAGGGCTGGTTCTCCAGTTTATCGAGATGTCAGTTGACAAGGCTATACATCAGTGATCTGGTGAAGGCCTGGTTCTCCAGTATATCGATATGCCAGTTGACAAAGCTATACGTTAGTGATCTGGTGAAGGGCTGGTTCTCCAGTTTATCAATATGCCAGTTGACAAGGCTACACGTCAGTGATCTAGTGAAGGCCTGGTTCTCCAGTATATCGATATGCCAGTTGACAAGGCTATACGTTAGTGATCTGGTGAAGGGCTGTTTCTCCAGTATATCAATATACCAGTTGACAAGGCTATACGTCAGTGATGTGGTGAAGGGCTGGTTCTCCAGTTTATCGAGACGCCATGAGTTCACAAGGCTATATGTCAGTGATCTGTTGAAGGGCTGGTTCTCCAGTTTATCGATATGCTAGTTGACAAGGCTATACGACAGTGATCTGGTGAAGGGCTGGTTCTCCAGTTTGTCAATATGCCAGTTGACAAGGCATACATCCGTGATGTGGTGAAGGGCTGGTTCTCCAGTTTATCGAGATGCCAGTTGACAAGG
>JAHWFP010011625.1:18835-42271 GCA_023313725.1 Lithobius niger | reverse complement strand
GGTGAAGGGCTGGTTCTCCAGTTTATCGAGATGCCAGTTGACAAGGCCACACCACAGTGATCTGGTGAATAGCTGGTTTCCAGTTTATCGATACCTGTTGACAAGGCTGTATGTCAGTAATCTGGTGAATGGCTAGTTCACCATTTTATTAATATGCCAGTTGGCAAGACTATACGTCAGTGATCTGGTGAAGGGCTGGTTCTCCAGTTTATCGATATGACAGTTTACAATACTGTGTGACAGTGGTATAGTGAAAGGCTGGCTCTCCAGTTCGAATCGGGGTCACATCACTTGCACGAAAGGGAAGTGGTGGCTTACTATGTACTGCGTTATTTTTAGTGTATGTTTTTTCGCTACACCTAGCCACTGACTGAGCGAAGCAAGACCAAAATTTGGATTTTTTTTTTTTTGGCTGTTGGTCTGTTTATGCGGTTTCCTGTTTGGGAAACGATAACGTTTGCAACTTTGGTATAACGGAAGAAACGATTTTAAAGTCATCCTACGATTTCCTACTTCAAACATTTTAGAGGCGGACCAAAATCCGAGGTGGAGCACTGGGCAGAATCATATATAGGTTTATGCCCTGTGTATAGTATAGAAATATACTAATGCACTATGGTATCTATTGTTCGGCTAAGTAATAAACAAATACACTGCTATCATTGGACAACACTCAAGACAGTTTTTCGTTCACTTCTAACAGCAGCATTATAGCAGCATTACAGCTGCCTTAAATATTTTGTAATAGGAAAGTTGAAATAAACAAATAATAGTAGTAATAAACAAAACAAGTAAGGATGGACAGAGTAAGACAGTTTTTTTTTTATATCACCGTGATTGGAGCGGAAAAGCGATAAACCTGATATCATTAAATACATGGACGTGCATGTGAACCGATGTAAAACATATGGGTGTGAATAAAAAATAAAAGCAATTTGTGGTAAGAACAAGTTTTATTTTCACTGCCGATGCTCCACAAAGCTCAAAGAGTATTTCCAAAGCTTTTCGCAACTCTACGGTGCCCTTGCACTGGCTCCATATATTTACAACGATTAATTCCTAGTTATTTATAATTACAAAGATATATTATTCAGCGTACTCTTGCGGTTCACGGCATTTCCTTAGTGACTACAAAAAAAATCAGCTAAATTATGTCCTTCGGAAGCCTTACACATCCTCAGTTTACGAGAAATAAAAAATAAATTAATCGACTAACGAATAATAAAAGAAATGGGGCGGGGGGTGCGAACATAAACAGGGTTGGTTTTTCAAAAAAATAAAAATTAATTTTAAACAAGGCCTCGTGTAGCGGGGTCAGTTCTCGGGCGGCCCAATCGGACACTGGACACAAATAATAGGGAGAGGGAAGAGACGCTAAGTTTTTTCTAAATTTTAGGGGGAAAAAAATGATAAACTGCGATTCGTGAAAATCCTGCAGTTTTATCAGTGAAATGAAGTTTCTTTAAACCTTTTAGCCCTAAAAATTTTTAGCCGCAAAATCAAATGCCTTACGATACTCCAATTCTTCTTCTAACACATGTTTGGGAAGCGGCGTGGTAAATTTGTATTACACTTTCATGAGTTTGTTTTGCAGTAAAGTTCGTCGTGTCGTTAAGGTCCAGGGGCCGTTTCGATGAATCGCCATTGTTTATTTTGCCGTTGAGCTGGAACGCCGCAATGACACATTAAAACAATAAAGAATTATAACATGCTAGAGAATTTTAAAATAAATGTAAATATCATAAATTACAAAATATTGAAATGCTTTACCTAGTCACTGGTTGTTTATCTTACGCAGTTATAATTAGAGGAAAAAAGCTAGAAATGTTATAGGTCCAGGATGCTTGAAGAGAGCGTCGTTTCGTTTGGTCGATCCATTAAGATTTATCGTTGTTAAGATGAATCTTAAGTGAATCTTAAGTTAGTGGGACAACGAATGGTTTAAGTCCCCCCCCCCAAAAAAAAAAGAGGGGGGGGGTTAAAAAATGAACGCAAGTCTGACAAAAAATACAAACTTATCAAATTGCTGTATCAAAACGCAGTGTCAAAACGCTTGTTTAGGGAATTTTACATATTTCTAGTTAAGGAACAAGAAAAATGTAATCTGTCTAGTTGCTTATGGATCACATTTTCGTGAATTTGGCTGTTATGCATGAGAGAGAGAAAAATAGGCCCTATCACTATGGTCCAAGCCATTCTGTTAAAGAGCAGATTGAGGCAGCACCCAGAATGATGGAATAAAACAACAAGAGAGTAGAGCCCAGCGTGACAAGAAGTAGTAATTTCTGGCCCTAAAACAATGGCGTAGTAATATTCGGAGTAATTCGTAAAAGGGTAGTAATTTCGTAACAAATTCATGCTATTTTGGTAATTTCTGCAGTAATATTTTGAAAACATTCTATTTCAACACACATAAATTTTAATAAAACCTGTAATTCCGTGTTTACAATTTAATCATAAATTATTAAAGCACCTCAGTTATTTAAATTGTGAAACGTTTTGTCTGCTGATGTGGGCCGGTCATGACCAGAGATTAGAATGTTACCATAACGAGATAGTTAGCTCTTCCAAGCGTACGCGGTACCCAGGCGGTAGTTGCAGCTACTAACACTTCTGCTAATGCTTTGCATGCGAAACAGCTCGATGGCAAAGCAATACGAGAAGTATTAGTAGCCGCAGCTACCGCCAGGGCCCGACATAGGCTTGGATGAGGTCAGTTGCCATATATCGTTAACTTTCTAATATCTATCATTACCGTTGAATTTTTTGCCATTTTTTTTGCTGGGTTGAAAGTAACAGTATAGAAAAAATGCGCGCCCAGAAACAGTGAAGAATTTTTTTTAATTATTTATACGAGATAGGCGTGCGCAGCTGTGGTGAGTTAAATCTTATTCCAATCACGTCCGATTGATCTGTCACTACCCACCGGTGGAGGGAGACTTGAAGCGCTGCTCCTACTTAATTTTTAACCCATATTGGTGTAGTAAAGTTGGTAGTAATTTTAAAAAATAAATAAATAAATGCGTAGTAATTCGTAGTAATTTTTTTGGATCCGGTGTAGTAATTTGCGAAATTTGTATCTAGTCATGCACACAAATAACGCAACATTTACCACGGATCCTGCGTTTGGATTCAGCCGTGTGGCTGGCTATAGCTGCAATCAACACTGGAGATTAGCGTCTTTTGTCAAACGGAAGCTAGGCGAGCGGATTTCTGAAGGCCTCTTCGGAACGCCTCTCTTCGTGCTAATTTCGTGCTAAGCGATGCGTTACTCCGAGCCTACAAGGTCAATATTGCTACACTCAAGTAGTTACTGTGGTGTTTATTGCCCGATTTTGATCGCTTTGGTAAACCATCCTGCGACGCCATGCAGCCACGACTACGGTGGCGTGCACGAGGGGAGGGGGGGGGGGGGGCATTGCCCCTATACCCTTTTTGGAAATAATGCCCTTTTTTTGTGCTTTTTGAAGAAAAAACATGCCCGATTTTGCTTTTGTGCGCTGAAAAATGCTGGTCGTAGCGAGGAGAAAGGACCTAGAGCCCTACAAAGGGCAAAAAGAAAGCCAGGGAAGCCCAAGAAATGGGCTTAAAATGGTGGAAAAGTGAATGACAACCAAAAGAAAATAAAGGGACTTAGATAAATAAAGCCTGAGCCTGCCCTTTTACTAAAAGTTGCCTCTCCCCACTCGGTCTATTAGGGCTTTAGTCGGAAAAAAAAACAGTTTTGTCTAATCCATTACGCTGCGAAACATTTATTAAGGTTGTAAATCGGAAAAAAAAGCTGCGCGCTGACGTCAGCGCGCAGCTTTTTTTTTTACCAGCTTAGCCAACAAACGAGTTGTGTACGAGCAATGAACAGTTTGCGTAGCGGAAGTATTCTTTGCACAGACTGTGTACTACCGGAACACAAACTCTTTGTGTTGGCTAAGCTGGTATACAAAGAAGTGCGTTGGCTCGATCAACGCATTTCAAGCATAAAATATGGTCGCCATGTTTGAAACTGATAATGCGATGTTCACTTAACAGTTTCAATTTGAAAGAGTACAGTTCTTCATATCGAAACTCCTCTGTTCACTGTAAATAAAAACAGGAGCTTACAAAGAGTTCCGTTGGGAACAACAGGACGATATTCGCGCTCTGCGTACCATATTCAAGCTCTGCATGAGACGGAAATAACGCCCAACTCGGTGAATTTTTGTATCATAAAAATGCATCCACGTTATGAGCAATTAAAAAAGTCATGCCTTTCGCATGAGCTTGCTCAGTTAGTGTAAGTAAGTTGATGTAAAGATCTAAGACCGTTCTGATGCTGAACTCGTTCAAGGCCAAACCCCCCCCCCCCTCACAAAAAAAATCCAAGGGGGGGAGTTAAAATCTTAGAAAACACTATATTTATTCGTTATTTTCTGCAAAACTCTTTTTTTTTAAGTTTACGAAAAGCAAGAATAATAATCGTACAATAAAATTACACGGTCTTACGTTTTCCAGTACAAGGGCGTCCAAGGGGTAGTACAATTACCCCCCCCCCCCCCCCACAAGAAAATATATTTATTTACGTCAATGGTAGAATGGATTAGCAGTTATTAACAAACCTCTCCCACTTCATTACTTTCGAAGAAGAAGCCCTTTCCTGTAAAAGATTTGCCCTGTTAGTATTTCCTTTTTTAAACAATAACTAATTTTCAGAATATTCTCAAAACTCCCTAACGAACTATAGTTACCATGTTTTGCCTACTAGCCAATTGAATAACTGCGTTGGGGGGTATGGATGAAAACCAGCGAAATTTCAAAACGTTAGCTGTTCGCATCAGTGGCGACTCACAGTGACGTGGAAACAGTGTTGCCTTGGCACATTTGGCGTCAATATAGAATACACTTTGCATGTATGAATCGTACCAAAGGGACATGATTGACGGCTGCAAATTGCTTTCGACCAAACCGACTGAGTAGAGAAAATGGGAGATTGTTGGGGGGGGGGGGGCGCAGAAGGTACATACACCACATGATGTAGATAGATTTTCATCCTAACAGCTAATTTGTTTTTCTTTTCTGGAATTGACTTCAAAATTGAAAGCTAAGGCACGATATTAGGGACGAACTTTATTAATTTTCGGAACCTGTAAGGAGACAATTTTTTTTTTTTTTTTTTTTTACTTTTTTTAGGCCTATTTCAAGTTTATTCTTGGTTCTACCACACTATTTCTTCGGTTTTATTGAGTGTGAAAATTATTTCTAAATGGTGATATTTTTTTTTCTCATTTCTTCATTATAATTTTATTTCTATTTAAAGCAGTCATTCTCGTATTTCGAGTTGTTATTATAGCGCTTCATTATACTAGCTTGGCTGAACCATGCGATACTCGTTTCTTTATCGAAATATATAATAATGTGTAGTAAATCAAAATAAAGAACATGTACTTGTTTACTGATTCAACATTCCCTAAAAGTTATAAATTGTATTTTATTTAGTCGTATTTATTGATTTGTATTTCAATAAGCAAAGCGTCAGTTACGTGGCTTTATCCAAATAGGTTTGATGGAGTGTTATCATAACAACAGTATGCTACATGGATAATATAAGTTTTAAATTATAATGTAACATAAAATAATACGTAAATTTAGAAAGTGCGAAACTGCAAAAAAAATCAACTAAAAAGAAAATAAGCATCAAACATTTATCAGTTAAAGGCACATACATCCATGTTGGCTTTCCTGTATGGCTCAGTTTTGCGACATTAGTTCAAACGTATGTAAATGTTGCCAACACATTCATTTTTAAAAATTTTTCATTCCTCCGAGATGATTTTGCAACATTACTCTATCCCTGTGTAAGTGTTGCTAATGCTAGTCTCAACGGGTCGCGCGATATTCCGGAAGGATTTATGTCCCTTTAATGTTGCAAAATCTTCTCACGTGAAAGAAAAAACAAGAAAATGACTGTGTTGGCAACATTTACATACGTTTGAACTAATGTCGTAAAACTGAGTCATACAGGAAAGCCAACATGGATGTACGTAGCTTTAATTAATCTTTATAAATTCCCTAATTCGTTTGTGGTCTTTGGATTATTTATTTAACTTAGGCCAGATCCATTTTTTTTGTTTTTTTCATTCTCATCACGTCTGTTCTTCCATCCGAGAAGTGAAATATAGCGTAACCATGGCAATAATACTGATTCTTATCGGCCTTACTGATACTTAGCCTAACTCTCTGGCCAAACAGATGTTTTTTTTTCCAACTTGTTTTTCAAATCAATAATCCTGAAATATGATAAATTTGGATTTGCTTTTTTTATTCCAGGAATGTTTTATTTTATTTTTATTCTAATTTGTAGTGTCATTGTTTTAATAACGCTCCACCATATTAGTTTGGGTTTTTAACCATGTTACTTGGGCGTAACCCATTACGGTATTAAATTTCGTTTGCGGTTGCGTCCAAATAACTTGGTTAAACCGCTATAAGAATTTGGAGGAGCGCTATTAAAACACATTGACACTGCAAATTAGAACTAATCCACCCAAAAACAAAACTGGTATAAAAGAAGCCGCCAAGTTTCCAAAAAAGGTCGGCCTTTGAAAGAAGTGATATCATTCAACCAGGCCAAAGCCCCTAAGGTTAATCCTATTAGCCAAGTTAATCTCACCTACTAATAGTTTGAAAGTTAAATGAAAACTAGAAGATTACTACTAGCGGTAGCAATATTCAAGTTTTCATTTAACGTCCAAAGTATTATTCGGTGCGATTAACTTGGCTAATAAGATTAACCTTGGCGGCCTTCCGTGGTTCAGTGATATCACTACTATCAAAGGCCGACCCTTTTTGGGCTTCTCTTATACCAGTTTTGATTTTGGGTGGATCTCTCAACTTTCATAGGCCTGTGAATACAAAGAATCCCACGGTCTAATCGTCACAATCCAAAATAATATTTAAAAAAAATGGAATACAAACAAAATAACAAATACGCAATAGACTAGTATGTAATTTTTCAGTAAGCCAGAATCATACATTTCAAGAAAGTAAGCTAAAGCGTCACTCACATTGTTAAATCCAAATCAGTCAGATGAAGCGCTCTTGCAACAACGATAATAATAATAAAGCTGCAACACGAGAAAAATAACACCAAAAATTAAAAATTATAATAAAATAAAACTAAAAACCAAAAAATTTAAAAAAAAGACGAACTATAAAAAATAATAAAAAATCAAACAGAACACGCATCAGACATTTTTCAATAAACCTTTATAAATTTCAAATTCCCTTTTGTAGTCTTTTTCATTATTTTGTCGAATTGGGCCAGATTCTTTTGTGTTAGGCTCAGCACGTCTCTTCTTCCACCTGAGACGAGCAATAAAGCGTTGTCATGGTAACAATGCGACCTCGGTTTCAGCAGCTACAGCGTTCCCTAACCCGAGCTGTAGGCAGCCGCTTCATGAATTCGACATCTCTGAACCGTTACCATGGCGACGGCATCGACGTCTCTTGACATCTGCGCACCTCAGCATCCTCGCTCGTGCTCTTGGCGATCCCATGCTGGGGGTGGGAAGGAGAAAATCGTTGCTCTGAAACCAGAATTTCAATGCGTTAGAGCAGGTTGCAAAAGTTTGTTACGTCCAGACAAAAATTATATCTCTGTGTGGTTTTTATCCAATAAAGGCGCGTTACGCCTCTTTACGCCTCTAAGAACTGCCAAAATTTAAGATGGTTCGGAATTACTTTTTTTTTTACACCTTATGTGCCAATGCAGCTGCAGTGACACGACGTAGTATTATTGTATATAATTCTATGCTGGAGCCTTAATGGGTTAGTTGCAAGGGGCACTGCGGAGAGAAACAGAAGTGCGTCATACTGAAGCCGATGCTGTTAAGAGTGATTTCTTAGACCAAAAACGCGCGATTTTTGTTGTTGGAGAAAACAACGTTATTTTAAGCCTTCCGCTCTTCCGCTCTTCCGTTGATTTTCCCTCCATTTTCATGGAGTGCACCTTGTAGTTATGCCCTCCAAAACCCATACGTGGGGCCAATATAGCGCAAATGTGCTGTATAATCGAAAACGCGCCATTTTTAAATATGGAATGGAAGGCAATTTGTAATTTTTTTAACACAGTTTGTAGATGGTACGTTTATTTGCTACAGATGTAGGATATTTCCAAATTCTTATCTTACTATTTTAATGTGAAGAGGGTGGCATATCAAACAGATATTTTTGTATTTTTTTTTTAACGAAACCATAGAATTGTATCTTATTTCAGGCTAGAGGTTACATCAAGTACGGAATTAGTTACGTTCAGCCGATAAATTGTTTGCCTATATGGTCTGTCTTTGACCTTTGTTTATTGTTTGTGAATTGCTGGTAAAACGTAAGATATTTTTTCAATTTTTTGGATGACACTTTGTACAATAGGTCGTCACATTTGTTTAATACGGGGGGGGGGGGAGAGAAGACGGGCCCTTGCTGGTCAATCATCTTATTTTTATTTTTTATAAAACCAGCCAGATGGTTGTAGCTTCTTTGAGCTACAGACTTGCAGAACTAAATTATCATTGGGCCAATTTTTAGCATTGAACGAAGTCAGAATTAAAGGTACTTGCATCCATGTTGGCTTTCCTGTATGACTCGGTTTTGCGACAATAGTTCAAACGTATGTAAGTGTTGCCAACACATTCATTGTCTTCGTTTTTTCTTTCGTGCGAGATGATTTTGTGACATTAACTCTAACCTGTGTAAATGTTCCAAACGCTATTCTCAACGGGTCGCACTACATACCGGAAGGATTTATGTCCCTTTAAACGGAAAGGTTGAAATTCAGGAGCCTATCTAAAGGGACAATAAAACCGTATATCCTTAGGCAAACATTGTGGGACATTTTTTTTTCACTGGTCGCCCACAACCTACTGTAGACTGCTACGTTTTATTTATTTACTTAATTATTGTAAATAATTTTTCAGGATCTGATGTGAGGACTATCACTTACAGCAATGTGGCATTATCGTTTGTGTCACACTAACTACGATGATCGCATGAATTTTCTAAAATAAACAGTAATTTTATATCAACGTCAACAATAATTTTCAAAAATTAATAATCCCCCTTAAAAGTCGATGCCATACCTTGGACAATGCATAAAAGTGTTTGCCATAATCAACACATTTTTTGAAAACATAAGTTGTGTGGCAGCGCCTCACAGTGACGAAGTGTGACACTAAGAGGAGCTGCCAGGTGTTATTTGAAGGATTTTAGATTTGTAACGCACTGCGCGATCGAATAAAACAAAACAAAAAACAAAAAACGTGGAAGAAGGTGAGCTCAAAATTTCCATTGGATATTGAAGAAAAAGCTGAAGCTTGGTAAAATTTGGTTAAGAAGAAGAAACTTAAGCCAGAAATAGTGATCTGGGAGACCAAGTGAACTGTGCCAATACGCGGTAAACAAAAAATGCAAATTAGATAAGAACAAAAATCAAATAAGTCCTTAACCGACGACTAAATAAACTGATACAGACATACCGTAGAAAGGGTCTAAGAAAACAATTTATCAAAATACGAGTACCATGCGTTACCAAAACCTGGGTACTTTATCAATTTTTTCACGTAAGCATTCCATTTGGGGTGAAAGTCTACCTTTCAGAGTTAAATTTGAAGAATTTGAGCTTAAATTTGATATTATGCCAACGGGTTGTTTAGAGTGAGCCAACGAAAGATGAAACAACGTCGCGGCTATGGAGAATTTTGTAGACTAACAGAGTACCAAAGATTAGGAGCCCGATAAGTGTAAAAGTCTTTCAGATTAGGAAATAATCGAGGGAGAAATCAGTAAGGTGTTTTTGTAGTGTCTACCTAATGTTTTTTGTTGTGTGAAGGAATGCTCAAGAAGCTGTGCGACTACACTGCTATAAACATGTGTTTTTAAATAAACACATTTTCGACATACCTATAGAAAACGTTTTTAGGGACTGCCATTATTTATTGGTGGGGGGGGGGGGGGGGGGGGAAATTGAAAGGGGAGTTCATTAATTTTTTAGACCCTCTCAGGAGGAGTCACACAAAAAAAAAACTGACCCAATAGTAAGAAAAAAGTCATTTTTGAACCTAACAAATGACACTTTCAGCAGTTAAAATTTCGTTACAAAACGCCACAGCTTCCAGGGGAGGGGGGGGGGGACACCCCCATCGTGTGAGTGTTTACAATGTTTTGATATCAGTACATTTTTTCAATAAACTTTATATCTAGAAAAACCTTGCTTCCTGATTTCGTCTATTTCAGGTGCCAAGTATGTTATGGATGTGGGCATACAAGCAAACAGTGCGTTCATCGTACTTGTTGTATGAAACTCGACACAAGATAAGGAATATGGGTGTTTTATAGAACATTTTTAACCCAACGTGACTTTTCGTTAAAAAACGAGGCACGTTTTCCTTACAACTAGTGTGGTAACTTGCCAGTGAGGATTGCTACTTATTTCATCCGCAGTTAACCTCTCAGTAGGCATACGAAAATCGCATTTTTGGGTCACATTGTTTGTGGATTGCAAGTCAACACCCCCCCCCGGGCCCCAACGGTGGGGGGGGGGGCAACGAAAATTTGGTGGTCACGTTTTCATTTCCTCCGTTCCCTCCCCCCGACCATAAATAATGAAAGGGGGGATTAACGTTTAATGGCGCGACGACAGCCATGCCATGAATGATCCCTTAAACGTTTTTAGCTAAAAAAAAAAACACGTAAAAAATCGTTTTACAAAAAGCATGTGTAATAATTAACACTGGCTTTCTATATTTATAAAGTGTTGCAGACGTGAAATGTGTTTAAAATAAAACACAGCATTCAGTTTACAACACTTTATGAATATACGCTTAAAAGACACACAGTGAGAAAAGTGTTAAAATAAAACGGTAGAGTTTTTTCTAACTGATTTTTACTGGTTATTTACAAAACATGATTAAACGGCATAAGCGTTTTCGTTAAACACATTTTTAAAAAACATTACCGTGGATAATAAAAACACTACCTGTACTGTTCCGATTGTGATGTGTGTTTCAGGGATGTGTTTACAAATTGTTGCAAACCGAATTCACCGTGCGTTTTATTTTTAACGGATTTCACATCTGCCATGCCCACTACATTATAAAAACGCTAATAATGTATTGTTTTAAAATGTCTTTTTTCTCAGCCTATGCTATTTAGTGCAAAACGCTTTTATACGCAGCTAAAAACAAGAATAATAACATTATCTATATGTGTCTAAAATGTGTTTATTTTAAACACATTGTAGTACATTTTTGTTGGAAGGGGGGAGGAGGGAATTGAGGCTTAATGGCGCCTCGATAAACAGGTCATTAGCTGCAACCTCAGTCACAGTGCAGTGGTCCGGATTGCTACTGTTAATTCGTTTAGTATATCTTTGGGGGTTTTCAGTTAAAAACACTTAAGTTAGCAACAGGTCGGTTTAAAACAATGTGAAGCAAAACTGTGCTAAAACATAACGCTAAATTTCCAAATTTTTCAATCGTTAAGACAGAAATTTGTCATTTGTTTATTTATTGATTTTGCATTCCAAAGACTTTTTGAACTACAGCAAACGATCTTGGAACAAAATTGGCCTCAGATTGGAAAATTCAGCTGCCTGCACATTCGGGAATAGAAAAGCCCAGAAATGTGCTCGTTCTCATGTTGAGTGTGGCATGTTAAAGATCCAGGTATTTCCTAGCAAAATTAATAATAATAATAACAATTTATGTCAAACACGTTTATACTACTTGTGGCACGATTTCAAAAGACTATATGTACATTTTAGAAATATGCATTATTTTAAAACTTAATAACAGATGTGGTGTTTTAACAACAATATCAAAACAATACCTTTTGTAAAAGTACATAATAATTTACTGACAATGGTTTATCTATACATCTTAAAAACGATGAGAACCGATGATATAAAATTAAAAAAATAGGAATAATTTGTCAGCCGAATCCATTTCTTCCGCGAACGATGCTTCCCTCTGATTTGCCTGGAGACAGAAGGAGAAAGATGTCGTGGAGTGCAAGCAATTTTTTTGGTTCCACTGACTGTTAGTTACTGTATTTCTCCTTCGTCCTTTTCCATTGGTGAGATGGAAGACATAATGTTTGTCATTGTTTACGACGGTTAGCTTCTTACTGCAAGCTAAAAGCAGTATGGTGCCAACGATGACATCCTGGCAAAATACTGGTATTTAAAAGGTAATTTTGAAAGTCTCACTGTGTTAAGAGGCTTGAAATAGGTTGTAAGCTAGCGTTGAAAAGCCTTGAAAACGGTTTCGTGTGTTATGTACGAAACCTGTATGAAGCTCGTGTTCTAGCCTTAACGGATTGGGTAGCTATAACTTCAATGAGTTCCCCTATAGTCGATCGCGTGTTAGTAAATAGAACACAAAAATTGAATAAAAGCAGATCCGTACAATTAAGAAACCACGTAGTATCCTGACCGTAGGAATCACGTCAGCCTGTCACTTGCGCAATTCGAGAGGCTATAGGTTTGAAAAGCGTTGAAAATGGTTTCGTGTGTTGTGTACGAACCCGTTAGAAGATAGGCTATAGGTTCGGTAGGCTATACGTTTTTTCCCTACCTACTTTGTCTATATTTAGGGAAGAATGCCCCTTTGTATCCTAAAATAACCTTAGCATTCGAATGGATATTAATTCGACCATTTCTGTCTTTTTCCCATCCCATGGAATACAACTCTCCGTGAATCGATCACTTAACTAATCTGGTGTGCTATCATACTGTAATCACACTTACTGTTTGTTGTCATTTGAAGTTGCGCAAATAGTACACAACAAAAGGACCACCACCTTCACTTAGGCCTATTTATACGGTACACGGCAGCAATGTTTCATGATGGTGTATCTAACAGGAGTCACCGATAGAAATAAATAACTAATCTAGAATCAAACACAAACAACTGCAATAAACTTACAACGCTCCCAGTAGTGCGCAAATACGTACTGCAAATAGACTTTATCGTCAAGTTAGTATACACACAAGCACGTAGGTATCCAGCCCTAATCTTTTCACTATAAAGTGAACTAGCTATTGCGACCCTGTGTGTAAGTTAGGCTGCAAGCAATGAATTGTTGTAGGTAATCGTGATTTATTACCTGGGATTAGATTACCTCGGAGAGTAAATCTTGTCAGGCTTGGAGCGGCGGCTTTTAATCATTATTTTTTTTGCTCCTCAGCCATTTACATCCGTTGGTTGCGCCGATCCCAAGTACAGACGAGCCGAAAGCGGAATCGAAACCGAAATGAAAAGAAGAAGGAGCGTTTTTGTGTTTGTTTGTCAAATAAAAGATAACAATAATAACGGATAATAAATTGCAGAAACTATACTGAAAGTTTGGGGGCTGTGGAAACAAAAAAACAAAAAACAATAAACCCACGTTTTAGAGACGTATGGTATTGTTATTATTATTTTTTGGTTCGTAGCCATTCACTTTGTTGTGGCGCTCGCAATAAGAACGTGCTAGCAGCGTAATCGAAGTAGGAATAAAAACGGAATGGATTGTTTGTTTGGTTTTTTTAAAGGCAATAAAATAATAATCATCATAATAAAAACTAAATTGTTTCAAACTATTAGGTTCTGAAGTGACGTTACAAGTTAATGAACGCTGGGAATAAATGACAGTGCAATGTTTCACAGACGTTTTAATTAACTGCAGCGCTCGCAAATACGGTCGTGCTAATAGCTAAACTAAAAATAATCGTGTCTCTTAACAGTTCTCCCTCTAAAAGTATTTCGACTATATAAAATTAAAACGAGAAATGCATGCTAGATATCTCGACAGTTCTGACCGGTTTCAATCCGAAACATCTGGTTTACTGTTTTATATAATTTACAGGTTGTGCAGCTGTTAGAACTTTTCAGCCAGACAAACGATTTATTTTTTATCATATTTTTATTTTGTAATAACTTTTGATTTTTTATTCACATGTAGGCTTATGTACCTTTCACATCCATCTTATTTGTAAAACGCTAGTTTATGTTTTTGAGCTGTAGCGTCTATAGAAGCGTTTTCTATTGTGTCTAAATGTGTTTATTTAAAACAATTTCTTTGTTTGCTACGTATCGGTTTTTTTGATAAGTTCGTTAGCTCTTACGGAGGCGTAAGATCGTAAAAGTTTGAACTGGAGACAATGCAAATAAATTTTGGATAACAGCATCGGACACAAACATCTAATGCACGTACGATTTCCGTAAAAAAAAGAATGAAAACACAATTTTAAAATAACTTTCACTCGACTTTTTTATACGTTATCGCCTTTTCCGAAAAAGTAGGAGGAAGAAGGGAGGAGGGAGTTGAGGTCCAATGACGCGTCGACAGCTAGTTCATTACAGCCAACCTCAGTCACAGTGCTGTGGCCCGGGCTGCCACTGCGCCGCACATTCGAAATGACATATATTCATAAAAAATGTAAATATAAAGAGGCACTAATAAATTACAACTTCAACAGTTTATTCTCTCTACCACATCTGCCCCCCTCAACCAACAAGTCACTCAAACGATCTTCATTAAATTTCATCATACCGTTCACAGCCAGGCCTTTCTCAACCAGAATTCTGTACCCTTCAATTAGGCCTAAACTAAACTCGTTCTTGAGTTTTCCTGAGAAACAGCCATGATTTTTCAAGGTCAGCTGTGCACTCCACTAGCAATGTGTTTGTCAGTAGTTTTTTTTTTATAGTTTTTAGGACTAAAAGCCACTTAGCATACTAGAGGATATAAGTGCACGTCGCTGGAATTAGCCCATATTACTAAAATTATTCTGCACTGTGAAAAAGCAAGCTTTTTAAAATAATCAGTTATAGATGTAACATGGACATCGTTTTTGACGTTTGTAGCTGAAAAACGTATAAAAGCATTTTAATAGCATTGGTGGAGAACAGAGCTTTCAAAATATTAACGTTTTTTATAGTGTTGCGGGCGTGAAATACATGTACAGTAAAACACTACCGTTCAATTTACAACACTTTATAACCACGTACTAAAACACAGGTGCGACAAAATGTTTATTTATTTAACTCTAGCTTTTGACGTCATTATCCAATGGATTATGACGTTACGTAACTTAAAAAAATTTAAATGAATTAAACTCCAACAAAAAATACCTGATACCAATACACCCTAATAATACAAACTATAGCTCTATATCCTAATTATAGAATTTAAAATAAATGCTTCTGGTTTTATTACAACGCATAGCCTACGTTTTGCTAAACTTGATTTAACGAAAAACGGCTTTTTATCATAAACAGTACTAGTACTGTCTTAAGATAAAAACACTATACCGTTTCATTTTAAACATTGATGTCCCAATAACTGTTTTAATTGTGTACCAAACTGAGTGCTAGTGTTTTATTTTAAACACATTTCACGTCTGCAGAGGTAGGTTATTCCACGGCCCCCCCCCCCCCCTGGCGTGAGTTGATTTTTTCCTACATTGCATGTGTTTCATTGCGGCCTGTGCATGGGGCCACAGACCAGGTTAAAAAGCCCCATTTGTCCCACCCTCTTGATGGCCTGTAAAAATACTAATGTGTTAAAGGTCTAATGTGTTGAAAGGTTTGCAGCTAAAAACGTCTAAAAAACATGGTGTGTCTAAAATATGCTTATTTTTTTAAATTTTAGAATACTTGTTTTTACAGTGCAAGTCATGCGTAAGTCGTTGAAATTATTCCAAATTACTTTTGTATTCATCCTGTAAAAGCAAGATTGTCTTCTCTTCATCTATCAAAATGGTGGGAAAATCTTCAATAATACTTCAGCTTCCCAATTAACCTAAACTAAATGGCACAGATCCTAACATCCAAACGATATGTAGGCTTAACAGAAGGTTACGTAGAAAACCCACCCCAAACATAAAGTCCCCTGTAAATAGTCCACAGTGCACAGCCATTAGGGTCACTGATGCATACATTAGGGCCTGTTTCGCGAACTCGGGGGTTTTGTCCCTGAAGCCGCGTGGCCCGGGTGGGTATCCCCCAGCTGCACCCACGGACAAAGACCCACAGACCATCTGCGCAAAAGCCACTGTATAAGACCCGGTTTTCCCCTTCGCCTCTTTTAGGGGACCCCGGGTTTTCATGAAAGGATCGACAACGCGCGTTAGGCCTATTCAAAACTCCCGAAGAACCGCGACCCGCCGTGAACAAGACCGTCTTCTTTGGTGGCTGTAACTGGGAGAGGGATGATCCTGCAGACGATTTTTAGTTTTGCCGGTCTAGAGGTCAGTTATTTAAAGAATTTATTTGTTTAATAATGTGTAAACTGGCTTTGCTACAATGTTTGACGTTTGACGATTTTGGACGAAAATTTTGGATTCTTTTTTTTTTTAGGCCTAACGGGAATGTTTATAGTCGTATGGAAGTATGATATTGGTTTAAATAGGTTTACAGAGTGTTGGAATGACGTTAGATGTTTTTTGGATTGAAATACTGTTTTTTTTTTAAGCCTAGTGAGATGATTACACCATTAGTATTTCAAGTTATTTTTTTTAAATTTAATAATCATGTAACATGTAAACAATTTAAACAATTTGGCGACTATAAGTTCGATGTTATGGTAGAATTCCTTTTATTTTCCGTAAGCACAAAGGTAAAAAAAAAAGGCTCAGATAGGCTCACTGGTAATTGTTTAATGGGCAAACTGTGTTGAAACTGTGTCCGACATTTGTGGTCGGGTATTCCAGCTCTAGTTTTTTTTAGGCCTCACTCAAGACATTCGAGTCTACTAAGGCGTTTTGAGGCACGGTAAC
Organism: Lithobius niger; assembly: GCA_023313725.1. NCBI lineage: Eukaryota > Metazoa > Arthropoda > Chilopoda > Lithobiomorpha > Lithobiidae > Lithobius > Lithobius niger. Next base: position 25,485 of record JAHWFP010011625.1, on the reverse strand, counting down.
GATGGTCAATTTTCGACGTATTTGGATAGAAATACAAATTTATAGGCCTAACGCGTGCACATTTAGGCCTATCACATGTTGACAGTTTCGTGGCAGCAAAGGTTGGATAGTAGATTAGGCCTACGGTACCAAAGAGTCTGAAGACAAACAACGCAGATAATAGGCAGAAAAGGCCTAAATTTCCAATCTGTAGAATTTAAATTCTCACAAATCTCCATTGAAATATGCAGAACCATTCCTTTAAAAGATTTTGTTTATTAACTCTCACTGTTGCTATTAGCACAATTAATAAAGCACATAATTGATACGCGAGAATAATAATGATAATAATAATAATAATAATAATTATTATTATTATTATTATTATTGACCGATAATATTCGTTACCGATATTAGTTTTGGGTTGTCTGATCGATACCACTGTATACAATGCCTTCCACTGTAAAAACAAGCGTTTTGAAATACACATATTTTAGACGCATTTATACGTGTTTGCAGCCTATACATTAACTAGGGGAAAAGGTATAGAAGCATGTTACAGGTATCATTATCGTGATATTTTTTACCCTGCTTATCCATTCTTTAATCTCTACCGATGTATACTTGACGTTCTGCTGTTGTTTTAAAGATCGAGTTGATTACAGTAACAAATCACGTCACATGACGTCATATTACGTTAACTATATTCACGTTACGTAACAAGTTTTTAACAATTGCTTAATATTATAATTTTTCATGAGTACAAGTAAGACTGGCAACTCTTTAACAAGTTTTTAACAATTGCTTAATATTATAATTTTTCATGAGTACAAGTAAGACTGGCAACTCTTAGGTATCGAACTTCATTACTTCTTGAGTTAAAAAGAAGTTGTTTTTCCAACTATTGAGGGCATCGCAGGTGGAGACCTACATCACTGCTATAAAATGTCTGCAGGAGATTTCACATGCTCAGTCGACATGAGCACGAGCACATTTCCAGGGCCTTCTCATCCTGAATACATTGGTATGAGGCCAGCCTTGAACCCCGGATCTCCCACATTATGGCCCTGGTCGCATCCAAAGTTCTCAAGATCGTCTATACTTGGCCTACGGTAAAAAAAAAAAAAAAAAAAGTAATAATAAAACAGCGAAATATACAACAAAATACACACGCTTTGTTTCTTCTGCAGATTGCTGGAATTCCATAAAAAAAATTACTATTATACTGCAGTGGTTCTGGCTTTTGAAAGAACTTTTTTACATGAGTGGTGAACAGTTCTTTTTGTACTACAAGTTTTTATTTTTATTTTTTTTTTACATTTATCTTGCCGGTTCACTTTTTTGATACCCTGAATTTTTTTTCCTTTAATTAAATTCGGCAAGTTTTTACTCATTCATAAATTTAAGTTTTGTGTTTTTATTTTAGATTGATTTCTATATTCTTATTGCTCCTTTCGGGTGCACTTCAAGACAGTCACGCAAACAAACATGCGCAAAAGTTTATTATGGTAGTAAACCAACATACGCAATTTATTACGGGAGTAAACCAACACACGAAATTTGTTGTCGGAGTAAACAACCGTACGCAATTTTTTATGGCACGTAAACCAACATAACGTAAATTATTAAATATTAGTAAAGGAAGCCCAAAAGCACACCAGCGAAATCATAAAATAGCTGATTCGGTCCCTTATTATGGACTATATAATATTTTAAGTTTCATATTATCACGTCTTTTCGGTGTAAGGTGGAAGTATTGCCCTTTTCATTTTCGAGTGTCGCAAACGTATTATCTCTAACTCGTCTTAAGCCATCAAACATACCGGGTTATGCGTGACCAAAAATCAAATGTAGGTAGTACCGATAACATCCACCGATACAGGTACCAATGTAAATTATCGGTCATCCCCCTAGTTCATAGGATAAAAAATAACGTCTCCATGAGTCTTGCTCGCAGCTGTTAAAATGTATCCCTTATTTTCTTCAAATAAATACACATGCAAACCTATTTACGTTGCCTTTTGGACGTATTAGTCAGACTGCTTGAACGGGGAGTCGAACCCACGACCCTTCAAACCAAAGGCCGAGTTCCTACCGCTGAGCACTTCGACTCCCCGCTCAGGCAGTCTGACATATAAGTTCAAATAGGTGTGCATCTGTATTTATTGGACTTCTGTTGAGCCGTCAGCGTTCCGTCCAGTTTAATTCTTATTTTATTGTTAGCAAAACCTCGCAAATCCGCATCGTTCAAACAAGGTTCAAGAGAACGTCGTTCAAACAGGCTGTCTCTTAAATTTTGATGAAAGAATAAATTAGTTTATATTCAATAATACATAGGGAGCACGAAGAACATCGGAAGTGCAAGAAGAATAAGAGTGAAGAATTCTAATGGATTTAGTGTAATCAATACGTTTGATCAAATCATGAATTTTAATCGCCCTTTTAATTTGTATACGATAGGCCGACACTGAAATAAAAAATTCGACTTGTCAAGACTCGTGCCAGAATTACCCCTCTTATATCTGCAAGCCAACGCAGTTGTAGACTGAGCCACCAACAACACTATAGTTTGTTCCACGTTTGGTTTGCAGGAAACTGACTGTATCACACCACATTTCCTTCTACTACGAGTGCCAAAATAAATAAAATAAAAAACTGAAAAAATCCCACTTGGAGATTTTAACATAACTGTATAGAGTCTACAAGTGTGATTTTACGTGTTTTTGCATTCGTACTGCAAAGAAATGTGATTTCATACAGTCAGTTTCCAGCAAACATAATGCGGAACAAACTGTAAATATTCAAGGGGCCCGCACATTGGGGTACAAATCCTGGAATCTATTTTTTGGGATTTCCTTTTAGCTGATAAATTAAAAATAAAAAAAAACCGTTAAAACAAAAGCAAAAGTCATTAAAACAAAGATTTTTAAGGAGTGCCCCTGATTTCAGAGTTGCAAGCTCAACATGAAAGTCAACTTTATTTTTACTCATCTATTCTTTCCGTCTTCTGAGTGCAGAGTTCGGAAAAATAGTCCTTCCTTTCACAGAAAATTTTAACTTTTGCCCTTTTTTTGGAAAGCCTGCGTGCGCTTACGGGTCAATTTAATAGTATATAGATCTTGTAGACCAACGAGACGGTGCGGCCGGTCCAGCAATGGCCGCACCACTTTCCAGGAAAAATAAATATTCGTGAGCCTGGAAGTGTCGCTCCCGAAATGACAAGTTCATTTTCCACGTCATCACTTAGCTATTACTAATGCTTTTTACAACGTAGTCTCCAGATAAGAATAAGATAAGGTGCTAGACTACGAAAAATAACTTCAGTTTCCGGGGATCCATCTTGGAACGCTGGGGAAGCTAACACTGCTTCCCCAGAAACCTGCATCTGATAGGGAGGAGCCTTTTCAAACCAGCCATAAATCTTCAAATTAGCTTCCTACGGATACTGAAAAATTCGCAAGTTGGGTGTTACAAACCGTCGCACCCTGGCATGTCCTCCGTTTTTTGTTGCTATACTTCTTCGAATTCGTAATTTTGAGATTTAAAGGTGTTCACAGTTTTCGGAATACAAAAATAGTTTCTTTTCCATGAGTGACACACTTAACTCCACAATTAAAGTCCCTTGGTCTGACTTTGCAATCGAACTGGTGTTTTCTGGGTTTGAAAGGCGACAAAGGTAACCACATGGGCTGTACTTAATTACTTTGGTCGGGTTCCCAAGTGGCCACCCCCTCGCAAAGCTCGCGCTGCTCGTTGGGACGTATACTTTTCCTGTCACAAGGCAAAAAACAGAGGTAAAGGATTAACTCTATAGAATGAGTGAGTGCTTAAACAGACTCATTTAACTTTAGGTTCTTCCGAAAGGTGGAAGTGTGTTCTTTCTAATACGCTAAATCGCAACTAGAAATTAAAGAAGTAATTTCCTGAGTACAAAACTGTATGAGAAACATTTTCAGAAAGAAACTTAGGGAAACTTAGAGAATTAGGCTACTATGATAAGATATTACACAGTGAACACGTAAGTGGGCGACCGAGATTCCACCTCTGTAATGTGTGGCGTAGTGGCAACCCGGACCACTGCACTGTGACTGAGGTTGGCGCTATAATGACCTTGCTAAAGACGTGCCATTAAGCCTCAATTCCCCCCTCCCTAATTCCCGCCCACATGATGACACGAAAAAATTTAGCAACTAGATCGCCGCACACTGTGTTCCACTACAGTCCCCGAATGCTACGATGGGTGTTTCTTTATATTTAGACCAAAGCTTGAAAAAAATTATGCTTGCTCGGCCACTTAAAACAAACTGGCAAGTTCGTGCATTTCATTTTATTTCTTTAAAAAGATTGTATCCCTTAAAAAAATCTTATTATAGAACTAAACAAAGGCTATAAAACACGCTTCAGCCATATCTATGGACGTTGTCAGGTATTTGGTTATTTTTGAACGAATTAAAACTAACTAAAATTCCACCATAAACCTTCCCAACGCATCTCAACACAAGAAGCCAGCGATAACAAACCATGTCCGTACGAGTGTAAAAGTATTGTATTCTCAAATGTATGAAATAAGTTCAAACGATGAGTCATCTTGAAAAAGGTTTATGCGGTCCACCGTGACCATGAACTTATGCCCCTATGGAGCTTTCCATTAATTATTATCTATACTACGAAGATGTTTAATTATAACGAAAATTATACATCAAGGAACTTAATTAAATTGTCTCGAACAGCCGCAGGGTTGTGGCTCGAAATGTAGCCTGTCTTCTGAAGAACTGTATAGGCTGCTAAGTTTTGACATTTCTCAAAAATGAAACCATTACTCTTTTTTCCATCTGACAAGAAGGCTTTATTACAACGCACATATAAAGCCAGTTAGTTATAAAAAAAAAATTGAATTGGCACATCCGGAAATAGGGATGATCGTCTAACTGGAAAATGACGTAATTGGAAGAACGATACAGTATAACAATGACGGAAAATCGTGTAACACGAAATTTGTATAATGGAAAATCGTCTAACACGACATTCGTGTAATGGAAAATCGTGTAACATCTCGCGCTTTCGCGCTCGCTGCGGCTATACATATAACATCAGGCACCGTAGCTTTATTATTGTCCAGTTAGGCGATTGTCCATTGTACGATTATCCCACTCTACGATATTCCGTTTAAATGATTTTCCAGATTTTTTTTTTATTTGGACAGATAAACCAATAACCCATTAAAATTTTTTCCAGTTGGTTTTTCTTTCAACCCCCCCCCCCCCCACCCTCCCCAGAAATATGTATAAAAATGATGGATTTAATGTCTTTTGCATATAAAATGTAATCACGAGTATACAATTATTTGCTTTGGTATTATTATTCTATTTTAAAACTGACTGATTTTTCTTCTTCTGTGATTTTGTCTAAACGGAACCGGTTTTTTTTTTAAGCTATACAATAAATTTTCAAGAAATTCAGCTTTATTAACAATTGTTAGGAAATAATCACTTCGAATAATGAACTCCTGTCGCGTCTTCACCGCAGCCGGTTGCAACGATGGTTCAACAATGCTACAACCATGGCTGCAAACCTTAAGATAATTAAAAACTATCAATTAAACACTTGATTATGAATAACCCATCACCGCACATGCAAACGTCGAAAGGATATTCAATGACGAACATCCTGTTCAGTTAACCATTACAGACAAACGTTCGGAATTATGCAGTGTTGCTTGATTCCGATTGCCCTATCAACGCATCTGTTAAATAAAATCGATGATCAAACAATTGGCACAATGGCGAAAACTCCTAATTTCGTTTTTTCATCGACGAAATTTCGTTTCGGCTTTTTTTTTTTGTTAGGGAGTACCAAATAAAACTGGGTTACCTGCTCACGACGATGAGAGGAACAATTTAGCTGGAGGCTCTTTGACATGCCACAATCGACACGAGTACGAGGCGTTGCAGGACCCTTGTCCGCCCGAAAATACTAGGGGGCAGCCAACGAAAGGTTTACACCCAGACCTCCCGCTCTCGTTTCTTTACAGTTAAGGACGAATGAGAGAACGTCTGACAATGCCGGCATTCGTTAGGCATTATTGCATGTTCAGTAACAAAATCAGGAATGGTGCTAGTCCATTGTAGGCTCAGAAGGTCGTTATACATTAGAGTTGGGATGGGCCAACATTTTATGATCCACGACCAACACTGACCCACTTTATTTGTTGACGCATGGGCCAATCTCATCCACTTGACCCATTTGTGCCTTTCGACCCACTGCCCAAACTTCAATCCACTGAAACATTTTCTTGGGCCCGCCTGCTAGCTTATTAGTTAAAAATCCACCGCGCACCTCACAATACTCAGTTCGATCATTGCTCTATTGAATTAAAACATACAATTAGAAATTCGGCAAAAGTAAAAAAATTTCTCATTTTTTACAATGTAGAAAACATCTTTTTCACTTGAACTGTTGTTAAATGTTGCCACAAAAATCACTTAACCCCATTTCCTGGAGACTATCAAGAGTTCAGTGGGAAAAGAGAAGCACTATGTTCGATTGTGGGCCACAACCTGGAAGGTTTTGAATAAAATTAATTAATTTGAGCTTCCATTATACGTATTAGGGACCAGTCATTGTTTATCGCCGGGGGGGGGGGAGGAGGAAATTGGGGGGTCATGAAGTTT
>JAHWFP010011625.1:0-18065 GCA_023313725.1 Lithobius niger | reverse complement strand
ATAGCTTGCATGTTTTTTTTTTTCATGTTTTTTAGGCTTACATCCGTATATAGTTTACACGCTCAAGCTCTGTTTTAATGTATATACTGTTATATTTTTTCTTGGTGATATTTCAGATTAATTAAATAACTAGAATTGTGACATGAGAAATAACGCAATACGGAATAATGGGAATGAACTCTTTTTGAGATAAATCGAAATATAAATTGCAATAAACGATATTTGTGATAAAAGAGGTAAACAGGATTGGAGATTTACAAGATAAACAAGAGTTTACACAAATGATATAACGATATTTGACATGAAGGAGATACGTAAACGAAATTTGCAAAAGAAGGGATAAAAAGATTTGACTTGACATAAACGAGATTCGGCGAGATTCGGCGATAAACGAGATAAGGCGAAGAAGGAGTAAGCTAGGTATCTTATACTTATCCAAATCTAATTATCCGTAGTATGTCAGTATCAAAATGTATCCTTATTTTGATGCTATGTTCTCTTCATCGGACTGCTTCCAATTAAATTAGAATCTGGCACTTTATTCGTAGGGTTGTTATTCGGGATTCTTGTCTCCACAAAACACCTTCGTGTTAAATAGTTCTTGTTACTCACTTTACCATTGTTTATTTAAAAATTTAAACACAGATTGGGAAATTCGTGTTTTTCGTCAGCAGATATTATTGACCCAGTTGCGAGATAAGGGCAAAAAGTTCCAACAACAACAACAACAACAACAACAACAACAACAACAATACTGCAGTCACATTAAAATAGCTTTCAAAAGGCCCTGAGCCTTTAAAGCTTTAATTTTAGGATATTAAAATATGTTCATTGATTCAATCGATAGGGGACAGCAAAAATTCTCAACAAGAACAACAACATCAACAAGAATATTGTAGTAACATTAAAATAACGTTTAAAATGGCCTGGTCCTCGTTCGTACTTATATTTTACCCTACAAAAATTGAAAACCGATTCATTGGTTCGATCTACAGACAGACGTTCAGCGCGAATTCCAGTGATCATAAAAAAAAAAAAGGATTGTTCTATACGGTAAGATTTCTAGCTGACCCCTTTCATTATATGTACAGACTGTACCCATGCGACAGACGACAAGCCCCTGTGACCGAAAACAGCTGAGATCACTACCCTCAACGAAGAGCTCGGGCTGGTGCATGAAAATCCAGACTACAATCGACCATAACATGGATAGAATCTATTAACGGTGAACTACACTCACAAACAGTGTTGTTCTTTGTATCATTGCAATTCATTTAATTACCCAGGGTTCCGTGATCACTTCATCAGTAATGACTTGGATAGGCTTTTGTGAAAATACTAAATGGGTTAACGAAACTTTAAGAATAAACTGATAAGTCAACTGGCCTTTACACGACGAATCCCAGACTTTTTGCCAAGTGTTGAAAATAATACAGTTCGTGTCCGTCTTAAAGGAAGGCACTGGGAAAGGAAGACAAACGACCCCTTCACAAGTGGTGGCTTTCTTAACCTCAAAGTCTGCAACTTCATTCCTGCAAAAAAACCAGCGTGTGTTTCGATCTATGACAAAGTAACAGAAGTTTCATTTGAAGTTCCAAAAGTAGACAGCGAGCGGACGTCACTTGTCAGTTAGACGGGATTGGGGCACAAATTGCAGAAAAGGGCAGACCAAGAACCGCTGTAGATTCCAGTTAGAGTTTGGCTTTGAAGATGATCAAGAGAATAGCGCAGAGGTAATCGCTTATACTTCGGCCTGGAAAACAGATTCTCCGTCATTTAGCCTCCACACTTCCTCGTGAAAATCTTTCGCGTTGATGAAAACCACGAATGCTGCGCCAATCCGATTATTACGTGAACCGTCAATGTAAAGGCAATATTGTTTCTCCTAACCCTCCTCTCCTCACAAATAGGAAACGAAGGAAAAGTCCGACATCTGGGATGTGGGAAAAGAGATGGGGAAACCTTCACCCTCGGAATTCGGAAAGTAAATATGCAAAATACGCTGGTATCGCTCAAAAAGGGAGGACTGAAAGGGGTGGAACTCCTGAAAAGACACAAATGGGTCCGTTGGAACCATCCTTTGTTAGCAACAGAAAGAAAGGTCTGCCCAAAGAATCCAGACTCTGGGCAGTGCCGCAATTAGGAGTGATGAAAAGGGTAGGCACCCGGCTCCATGTTGCAGGAGGCCCCAAAATTTACGGGTGCCAAAAGGGTGTCAGGGGTACTACTGTTTGGTCTGGGTTGGAAACCCATTTGTCCCTAAAATTGTGTACTTGTTGAGGAGGGGGCCCAACATATTAACCTTGGAAAAAGCTAACTGCAGTACTGACTCTGGGCCATCTTAAACTGCTTTGCAGATTTTCCCCAAATCTCAGCCTCAAACAACATCATCGCAACCAAACACCAAAGTTAAATTTTTTGAAGAAAAAGAAGAGGAAATGCCAGTAAATACTATGATTCTGCTCCGAATTTCACTATTTTTTTTTATTCCCTTGGCATTGGTCTATGGCTTCCTACAGCTTCCCAATTTATCCCATTAACTACAAAACGTAACACCTAGTTCAGAAGCTAAGAAACGTATGACCTTGAAAGGACCTCTGAGAAGATCTACCATTTCAACATATCCGGAGTTCTGAATGGCCCCTAAATTTATAAGGCGGTTCGTAAAAATAAAATATTTGAAAGTTGCATCTCCCTTGATTCTATTCTAGTCCTCTCGGTCCCAAAACTCCAAATCTAAATTTTTTTGAAAATCGGAATAAATTTAGACCCTGCACATTGTAACGGACTTTTTGCATATAAAACGTATGGGAAAAAACACAGTTTTTACTATAAGAATCGTATAAACCCTTTAAATACAGATGTTTCTAATTATTTCTACACAGTTTTGCTCATTCTGGTATTCATTATAACATTTAATAAAAATTTTGTTGACACTACACTATTTCGAAATATTTCCTGAACTCCTATTTTGGAATCTTGCGCGATTCTTCATTGATGCTTTGATCGTTGTGTTGTCTCTTCTCGGCAATTACATTTTGCGACAACCTTGCCACTTCTTTAGCCGTGCACTCCACCATCTGTGTTAGGCTTCGGAACAAAAAGCTGTGCTGCCACTATGGCTAAACGTTCTGTATTTGTAAGCTTCTGTACTAGCTTGGAATCATGGACAAAATTTGTTTCATGCCACTTCTTAGCTTTGCTATGAAGTGCTGGAACCCTAAAAAGTCGAACAGCAGTGTCAGGCAGAACCAGATGATGTTCCGTTGTACATACTACTATGATCACTGAATCGATAGGATCAGATTTCAGGATGGAGGCCAAATGTGCTAGAAGTACGTTTTCTAGATGCGCAAAGAACGTGTTTCTCTGGATGCAGTGCGGCACAACTTCCTTTGCTTACCTTTGCTTACCTTTGCTTTTGTCATTTCTTTTCATTCGAAAGAAAGGATTGGCAGGATCATCTGTGGTGAGTTCGTGTTGTTTGACCAAGAACCACATCATTGCACTCACTTTAACGATGGACACAGGTAATATGATTAAAACCTTTGCTGCATTCACGATACACGCATACAGGCGACAGATGCGCATGTTCTAGTTAGCCATCTGCAAGTACCAATTGTGAGAAGCTCAGATCTTATTAACTTTTGTATATTAGAGTAGAAACCAATCTCCATAGCTTTTTTTGGTCGGTCGACAGGTCCTTCCAAATATCATCAGAGATTTTTTGACGAGGCTGAGGACGAAAAAAACGATTGCATCCCCGAATTGGTAATTCCGGAACGTTTGTCAAGATCTTCTCCAGAAGCCCGGAGAATGTATTAGCCCAGCACCTAGGACCATCGAGAATACTGATCCTTACTTATCTTGACACTCCTTCATCCAGGCTAATACATTATTCTGGGCCTCTACGGACGATCTTGCAAAATGTTCTAGAAATGCCAATTCTTGGATACAAACGTTTCTCCCGTTCTGTTCTCAGCCTCGTGAATAAATCTCCGATGGTATTTCAAGGACATCTTATCTGACCAAAAATATCTATGGAAACTCATTTCTGCACAAATATCAGAAATTTTGATCAGATGTGGAGCTACTCATGATTGGTCCTTGCATAGTATATGGCTAACTACAACATGTGGCATCTATCATCTGAATACATGTACCGTGAATGTAGACCTGTGTACATCGTTAAAGTGAGTGCAATGATGTGGTTCTTGATCAAACAACACGAACTCACCATAGATCATCTTGAAATCTTCTCTTGTAAATCTTGAAAATCTTCTCTTCCTGATGAAGACTAACGACAAAATTGAAGAGGCAAGCAAACGAAGTTGTGCCGCACTGTATCCAGAGAAACACGTTCTTCGTGCATGCAGAAAACCTACTTCTAGCACAATTGGCCTCCATCATAAAATCTGATCGTATCGATTCAGTCAACATAATAGTGCATACAATGGTACAACATCTTCCTCCGGCTGACACTGATGTTTGCTTGTTTAGGGTTCCAGCAATTGATATCAAAGCTAAGAAGTGGTATCAGATGATTAGTGGCATGAAACCGATTTTGTCCACGATTCCAAGCTGGTACAGAAGCGGTTTACAAATACAGAAGTTTTAACCATAGTGGCAGCACCGCTTTTTGTTCCGGATGTTAAGGTGCCACATACAGATGGTGGAGTGCACAATTAAAGAAGTGGCAAGAATGTCGCAAAAAGGAATTGGCGAGAAGAGACACACCGCAACGATCAAAGCATCAATGAAGAATCACGTAAAAGGTTCCTGGAAAGATTTCGAAATAGTGTAGTGTCGACAAAATTGGTACTGAATGTTAAAATAAAGACCAGAATGAGCAAAACTATATATAAATAATTTGAAACTTCTATATTAAAGGGTTTACGCATTTCTTATAGTAAAAACTGTGTTTTTTCCTAAACATTTTATATGCAAAAAAGTCCGTTACAATGTGCAGGGTCTAAATTTAATCCGATTTTGAAAAAAATTTAAATTTAGTGTTCTTGGACCAAAAGGACTAGAATAGAATCAAGGGAGATGCAACTTTCTAAAAAAATTTTTTTATGAACCGCCTAAGTAACCCTACGATCAGATTTCTCCTCAGTCTATTCACCGCAAGGGGGAGTAACTCTTACAGTCGCAATGGTCGCAACTTAACGTCACAGAACGATTACTAGCACAAATAAAGCTCGCTGCTTGACAATGACCGCCAAGGCACAGACAACATGGTGCTTGGTAATTGCAGCGTAAGCCGGCCCACCGGCAAATCATCATTGCCATGTCGCAAACTGCCAAAACATTCGTGGTATTCTTACAAACCGCATGTGGCAAATGTTAGCTAACACAATGCACCTTCACGAACATCGCTCTCCATCTCTCTCCTTATTGTTGTCTGATGGCCATTTTTTTTTAAACTGCGTAATTTCCAATGTACGGTGGCTTATTGGGAGACAACAGCTTTTTTCTATATGCACAAAACTTTTATGAAACCGGAACAAGATGGCCACTGGCGGCAGCACAGTTTACCATATATCGTCCTAGGTTGTAGTGTGTTTTGTCTGGAGTTGGAGTGCCGAAGTTCCGGTTTTATGAGTGTTTTGTATTTGCAGAAAAAAGTTGTTGTCGATCCCATTGAGTCACAGCAGTAACAACACGCGTTTCTTCCCATTTGCCCTGCAAACCCGTGCCCTCGTAATATGACACTTCCGAGTGTTGCTTCCATAGGAATATTCTCCTCCCAATGGAGTATATTGTTCTAAGATGGAGCCAACATGTAGTAAGCTACCAGCGATTGACGTCAGTTTTGACTTAGGGTAGTGGTCAAGTACATTGGGGCCCAATCCACACATCCCGACATTGACAACAGACAATGTACTGCTCCAATGTGTTTCTTTGTTTAATACAAATATTTCCGGTTAATTTCCGTTTCTTTAATTTTAATCTATACAATAAAACCGAACTTTTACATCGTACATGCTGTAACGCGGCAAAGCAAAAAAATCAATCGAACTAAAAAAAAAAAAAAACCAAGTTAATATTTTTCCAAGGCTCGGCGTAATGGGATGATATCAAATTCATTTCAAAGCAAACGGGACAAAAACGTAATCCTCACAATAATAAATACCGAAATGTGATCTGTTTCCTGTTTACCTCTTAAGAATTCTCATCCCAGAGAAAGATCCAATTATATTTGTTTTCGTCGTCTTGCAGACCTAGAATTCATTTCTCCCATCCTTATTTTTTTTAACCTAAATTCACCATTCCTTCAGGATTTACATACTGAATGTGTAAACACGTATATTTATAAATTCTTGTATTCTTATATTATTAGTTTTGAATTCGTGTATTTTTGGAGTCGTATTTTTGAAGACCTGTCATAAAACAAATACCTGCGACATTGTAACAAAACCAAAGGGAAAATAGCCACCAAGGTCACTACTGCTACACGGCCGTTTAACATGACGATATCAGAAGGCCAAGAAAACTCACAAATTTGAGTCCATCGACTAACAATACGAACGTTAAAACTTCAAAGGTCGAGTTCCTACCGCTGAGCCATATTGACACGGCCACTTACGTACAGGGGCAATGTTCAAGTTTTTCGTTTGAAGGAATACGAACCTCACACGTTCCCGTTTTTTTTTTTTTTACTGTTAACTGAGACCTAAAAACCCTTTTAACAGTTATAAAAATCTCGATTGTCTTGATAATAACGCTGAAATACGTAAAAACAACTGCATGTTATAGGGTACTTATGCCAACAAGAAACAGTGTGAGCTCGCACCATGGAGTTTTGTGACGTCAGCTTTCTTAAAACCAGGTGGGGTGCTGTCAACGACTTCTCCTTTCTCGGGCGACACCATTTTCTTTCTGGCGCGTCCGCAGGTCACCAGACAACTGTGAAATGCCGTAAGAAAGATGACGTCACGTCGCACGATTCAAAATAGGATTTTTTCCCAGCAATTAGGAGGTAAGCAAAGGTCGTCTTATTAAAAGAGACGTCTTAAAAATGTTAGTGTTTAAGCACTAACACATAATTAACGTCGGATGCCTGTTAAAATTAATTCCAGTATCTGAGCTGAATTGTTGGCGGGATTAGTATCCCTTTAAAGGGACACTATCAATGATTGAAAGTCTGCAGAATCTGGCAACATCTAGCGCTATCTAGCACTTTGATTCCATCAAGCGAAGGAATGCACAACGCCATTTCACGAAACAACAATTCAAGACCTCCTTAATTAGTGAATGAAAATTTGGTGAGTTCTCGTGTACCTAGGAGCAAGTTGTAAGGTTTAACAATTTCACTGCTGCTAGATGGAGCCACGGTATTTTCGTACGATTTCCAATCGGTGATACTGCCACTAACCTTTCACGTATTAGTCAGAGGGTAAAAGTTACTGAATTTCCTTGGCCCTGTGACATCATCACTAACACTAGAGAACTTGGTGGCTACTTTAAATAGGTGTGTTTTTTTTAATTACTTTTTTTTTTAATTCTTTAATATTCGACATCTACTCTACATACCGTCTAAGCTGGGCCATACGTGACGTCATGTTTATCAAGTGTGCATGCCAAGGTCTTGATTTCCTAGTAGCCAACACGGATGAAGGATTGTGATGCCAACTTCTCATCTTTTATTTTGTGGACCAGACGTGTCTTGCGTTTTACAACTGGAGGAAGGCCAAGAGTCATAAACAGAAAAACTGAACGGGATTTCACTAACTAGGAAAGACGGAATTAAAGTTGATGGAACTGGTACATTGTTTAATCAGTATTAAGACGATTTAAAGTTTGCCTGATTTACACGGTGAGTGCAAGCTACACCATAGTAAATAAAACATGATGTTATGACGTAATGCCGAGACAGAAACCTAGAGGGACAAACGTTGTGATAAATGTGGCCGATATTGCGTACATGTATTCATGGCGGGTAGTCTAACCGAAGTGAGGTGGAACCAGGAGGGCAATCAACTAAGGCATAATATTTTTTTGGGGTGCTCCAGGTGTGATATCCATCATCCATGACATGACAACAGGATGAAGATTTGGCTGACCCGAATCATGAAGTCCACCCATGGGTAGAAGCAGACTTCCGAAGTCCAGAAGTTTCTAGACGGTTACAGGCTGTTGTAAACAGGAATCAGTTGAAACCGGTAACTAGCAATGATTGGGTATAATAGAATTAGTTTTGAAAGCAGAGCTTCACTTCTTCTAAGACAGCCTACTTTTAACTGACTCATTTAAATTTTGGTTAAACCTAACATGCAAATCGGTACTCTCGTTGCCATGGGAATAAACCGCTTCAAATTCGATGATCTTGGACTCTCAGTCCATAGTCTTTAATCGACTCACGTTTGCCACCTCTAACAATTGGCACCTGAGCTGTGGTAAATATTTGAAATTGATAGACGAATTTAGGCAAATTTGTCAGTTGAAAAAGACGGAAATAGGACGTAAACTTTGCCATTCTACAGTTTGTGAAGAAGAAGATGGAGTCGAGAGGTCTGCATTCATTTTAAAGACTCATAAATACAAAACCCGCAGAGGTACTTATGAAAAGGCTGAGAAGGAAGTCCAGCTGAAAAGTTTAAACAGAATTTAAAATATGAAGAATGATCATAATACAGATTTTACAGGGAACATTTAAAGAAATATGTGCCTTTGTTAATTTGCCGTTGAATAGAAAGCCTAAACTTTCAACCTTACAAGATGGCGGAATGTCAAAGTGGCGACTAACATACAATCTGATTTCGTATTTCACCTGCACTTGATGGCTACTCTGCTGTATATATTTGTAACATACAATAGACGAAGTTATTGGATTGCACCAACTGGATCATGTAGGCTGATAAGGAAGAAGCTGTATAGGCCTACTGCATTATCGAGGCTCCGGAATCGAAGCTCAGCCAACTGGACCTATTCTATTAGCAAGCTAGGAATTATCTGATGAAAAAGCAGTTGGGTTGCTACTGTGGACACAAAAGTTATCCAAACAACAAAAACGTTGCTTACTACGTCTCATATATGGGACTGCTTAAAAGAACACTAATAAACCATCCGCCATATTGATCTATTTCGGCTAAGAAAAAAGCTTCACAAATTCTAGAAACCCAATTCCGTAAGCGTAGCCAAATATTTAGGAAAGTTTCAGCAAATAGAAACCACAGGCCGTAATATTCATAACTTGACAACTTCTTATAGTACCCCTTCTTGACCATTTGCTTATTATGGCTGAAACAAAGAATCAAGTTTTGCTATTTTGATACAACTGTGAGATCCTCGTTCATGCTTAGACTAACCAGTCCAGACTCCACAAGTGACTACGGGAATCATTTGCTACAGATGCGGGTGCAGGGGGATGGGCGGTCGGACATAGACCCACCTTGTGCTACATAGAACCTACTCCTACTGACAGAATGTGAGGAAATTTCAGAGGGCATCAGCCCTGGCGTGGATACCGAGGTAGTGTTGCCGTATATTATTTAAACCAATGGGAACTTGAGTTTTTGCTGCACAATATGTTTGTGGGTGGTTTGTCGCCTTTAACTTAAGAAAACCGCACCTAACTAATATTGTAATTTAGCAAAAACTATAATTTGGAACAAGCTGAATCACTTATTCAAACCTGTAATGTTGAAAGCCACAGGCAGCTGTTTTCAATCCATTCTAAGTGGCAAATTAGTGTAATCAATGTTGGGCCTGGTGCCCAATAGTCAATTAACACAGTCAGCTAATAATGCTAATGCAGCAAATGTCTTACAATTACGTCAACCATGTCCAAAAATACTAAGGTGTTGCGGAGAAAATTCGTGCAAGAGGCCTTAAGTTCAGTAAAGAAAACTACGTAATGTCAAGCCCTAAGTTTTTACTACAGCAGGGGGCTTATCGAAAATGGGTGTGCTGCTAGTCTTCAAGCTAATAGGATGCATAAGCCATTTACAACAATCCACTCGACACAAGCACAAGAGAAGTTAGGGATTGTGCATTCGGACAGTGTCGGACCATTCCCGGTAGCAGCAATGGCTGGTAACAGGTCTTTTGCCACATTCATAGATGATTTTAGCCACTATGCCACGGCTGCATTCCTCAAAACCAAAGACGAATTACGCACTTTAAACAATCTTGCGAGCCATCACAAGCTGCAACTAGATTCAAGGTATGAGTTTTTCAGAGCAATCGTGGTACAGTGTATGAAAATGCATGCATGCAAGCTTAAAGAATTCGACACCAGTTCTCCCTCCACATTCTCCCCAATCAAAGGCAATAGCCGAGAGAATGAATCTGGTTTTAATTGAAGCAGTGGTTATTTCATGATGCGGTCACAAAGGTCGCATTTGAGTGTATTCAAATAGCAGCTCCGCTCGGCCTTCGGCCTCGCTTCGCTCCAATTAACTTCCAGAGAGCATGCACGTGTGCCATAAGCTACATTGAGTGGTTTCACACTAAAGACATTGACATCAATACCTCAATTGATAAAGGGGAAGTCTTACTGAGTATGTCCCTACTGGATCAAATATTGTGAATTAGCTCACGAAGCCACAGACTGGTACAAGTAAAGACCTTTTGACAAATATGCTGAGGCAATTTTTCCAGGTAAGCACAATCTTCAAGGGGAGGTTTATTGGGAGCTCCAGAATTAATGGAAGGAGGTCCGTCGTCCATGACATCATGAGACCAGGATGACAATATGGCTGTGCCAAATTAAGAAGTCCTACTTTATGCCACATGGGCAGAAGCAGACTCATCAGTCCAGAAGTTTCCAGATGGTTCCAAGCTCTTGTAACCAGGAAACTGTTAAAGCTGACAATCTAGCAGCGGTTGGGTATAAAAGAAGAAGCTTGGAACATGGAGCTTCACTTCTTCTACGCTTACTAAATGTAGTCGATTCACCTGCAATTTGTTACGAGTCAGCATAAACCAGCAACTCACAAAGCCATCAACCACTGAACTATAATGTGAACATTAGGCCAGGATTACACTACGTATGTTGGCTGGTGCCAAATGAGCTTTAAATATAGTTGAGGAAGCAATCAGTAGGTTTGCTTGCTCTGTAGGTTCAATCGTTGTTACGTATGCTCACTGAGCGCTTAATTGTACAAGTTTACTCGAAAGACTATTTGAACAAGCTTTGTTTACACGTGAAGAGTAGAGCCAACTGTTATGTGGTATAGCTAACTTATATGTGGGTTATCTGCACATACAGCAATCCACCCAAAAACCTGCTGATGAGTTCATACAGAAAATAGATTGCACACAAGCAGATTTGTAGTTTGGGGTAATTTTAGTTCTGCTGCACATTACCAGCTGCAGTAGCAACGCAGAATTGAAAGCATCGGATAGTTTTACTACATGAATGATCGTCTAGTGTGTGTGGGTGGGGGGGGGGGCGGGGAGTGGCATATTGAGGTTTTATGGTATGTTAACAGCTCGGGCATTAGCGTCATGTAGTGTCTGGGTTGCCACAGTGCCACACATTACCGACCTGTTGAACAAATCCCAAATCTAGAACGTGTCATATACCTGCAGTCCTGCACCTTCTGCAAAAATTAAAAAAAAAACAGATAGGTGACCAGACTCATCATCTAACTAACATGTCAAGTCTGACGGAAGATGCAAACGGTGATGAACATAACAAATTGATGACAATCACCTAGAACATGGTTGGCAGTATGCTGCCAGGGACACTGTAACATACAGGAGGGATATCATCCCTCAAAAGGAAGCAATGTATAAGGTTGGTGTGACCAATTTGTTATCGCCTCATCTCGGCAATTGTGGGGACAAGCCGCGTGCCTTGTCTGCACATTGCCTTCAATAGCCTGCAACTTATTGCGGCCTTGTTTTTCCCTCAAAGCTTGTAACACAACAAGTACCCTTAGATGGCGAGTGTGGACGACATGAATTCTCATGTCATTTAACTGGCCTTGTTTCAACATAATGGATTTTGAGCTCATTGACACAAGACTAATCGATGTTATTAACATATCACCAAAATTCATCTGACACCGGTCGTTTTCCTAGGCAGTGTGTACTTTAGTTCTGGTAGTAAATATGAGTTAGCTTAATTCTTACGCTATCTTCATCAATAGACATAGGATACCTCAAGTGCATCAGCTAACGTACATCAAGTACATCAGCTAACGTAGGAATGGTAATTCAGATAACGAACCCTACTACTGCATAGGGAAGTTCTCCTCTCGTTTGCACTAGTGTATGGCTAAACATGCAGAAGGAAACAAAATGACTCATTTCCTACATCTGGCCACATGCATCTGCTCTTTTTTGAGTGAAATCGTTCCATGCGCCGAGTGAGTTGAGTTACTGGTATGTGTAGATTCACTGTTCGTGATGAGTCCTAGCATTGTTCAATCATCCATGTATACGTGCGAATTTAGTGCAAGTGATGAGTACAAGTTAGCTAATTTTTCCATTGGCACACTGGTGAATACTGAGAATGTTAATATTGCTGCAACATGGGTAAACTCGACTCTAACTAGCATGTGTGAATGTGCAGTTCAGTAAATCTCATGGTTTCCATAGAAAAAGATATGCTACAAGCGTTTGCGTGCTTGGGCTCTGTGTTGGGAAAGTGACTTGCAATTTTTTTGTGGAGTGGGGTGGAGGAGGAGGAACTAGCAAGTGTTTGCCCATCAGATACCTTAGTGTGACCGAAGGTTTTCTGTACCGCTGGTTTACCAGTTGGGTATCTCCCATTCAGCACTCGCACTAAAGTTTAGAAAGACTGGTTTTGTGCCAGTGACGATCAGTTGAGCTTGAATGGCCCTGGTACCAGTCCATAATTGGCCTTGCTGACTGGGGGGCTATACCACTAGCATGCAAGTTGAATTTGTCCAACACTAGCCATTGAACTACTCGGTGCAAACACTAGTGCAGGTAAATGCTCCTTGAGTCCCATTTATACGCCATTGGATATGAAAAGCTTCCAAAATTTTGGTCGAACTAGCCTGTACGAATGAATGCAATTGTGTCTTGTTTCTATCTTTCGTGCAGAAGATGTCCTTGGCTAAATGTTCACAACACACATCATGGCTCATGTAAGCATATTTTGCTATACGCAATTACCATCTTCTAGGTGAAATCATTGGCTAATGCCAAGAGGGTTGGTTGTAGATGTAGAAGCTGAATCCAATAAAGCCGATTGGTGCACAAGAAAAGGGGCTAAATTGCAATGTTTTGAAGGAATTCTCGTCCGTTATCAGATATAAAATGACAACACTACATATTTTCAGATCATAAAAGGGGCGTTATATCAAAAATAATGCAGACGTAGGTTTCACATGCTGAGAAAAATATTTTCTCTTATGTTTGATAACAGTTTGAGTTCTACAAAACGTAGCATTTTAGTTCATCTTTACGAAAACCTGTTAGCTTAGTTGAGTCCACTTCATATTTTGGTGACTTTTCATAATTTATTTAGGGTATGTCGATGCCACTCACTTCCCATTTGACTTTGGAGGGTGTACCCCAGCCGAAGCCATGCGGACAAATAAATAAATCCAATTGGAAATTTCTAGGATCTTTTACATATCACAATCGACATGAGCATGATGCAACGCATGGCCCTTATCCTCACGAAAATGCCAGGAGTGGCTGAAGTCAGGATTGAACCCAGACTTCTTGCACAAGAGACGGTCGTGCTAACAATAGGCTACCTTGCCCCATACTTTCCATCTGACTATTCTCGGTGCCATTTTGAGCTGCTTGTACCAGTCACTAGCCGTGTGTAAAATAGTCAACCATCGCTTTCTAAACCATCACTGTCTATAATTTCTTCTCGGTTTCTTTTTAATCTTTGGACCTGTGTAATGTATAATTTCTCACAGAAATGTTTTTTTCTGACAAAGATGCCTTCTTTATGGGGGGAGGATTATCTTTTTGGGTAGTAGGCCTATTCATTTTCATAAACTACAACGACATCCAAAAATCCGATAAACATTCTTAAAACCAGGGGGTGTGTGGTGTGGAAGGGTGCTTTCCTTAAATTTCGAATTTCATATCTTGTTTTCAACTCATGCTTGGCATGTATGTCTGAATTAATTCTCCATCTTAAAAGTTCACATTTTCTCCGAATGCATTAAGTTTTTATATTTTCCTCTTTATTTACCTTTTTTTTTTCGTGAATTTTTGTTATTATTCTTTCCCTCTTTCATTCTTTGTATTTCTCGCCATCAACCTTGGAGTGTCAAAGACAGGCACTGTTAACAGTAATTTGTCAGTTTCTTTCTTGCCCCAGGGCTTAGGTCTGTACGCGCACTTCATCACTCCACTAACACCTGATCCTGACAACACCTCCACCAAGTAATTGCGTTCCCTTGTATACGGCCTAATGGCTCCATCCTGGCTGCTGGTGTATACAGGCCTTCCTGAAAAGCATATAAGAACGCTGAAAAGTTATGATCCGTAAGGAGATGTACTGTAACAAAATCACCATGCATGTATTTAAAAATTTGCTAGAGAATTTGAAAAAAAAGTTGGACTTTTTTAGTGCATCTCATAGAGGCGATTCCGTCTGTGTGATAGAAGAGATCATTTTTTACTAATCGAATAGATCCCTTCTGTGGACCCAATATACGATAAAACGCAATGCAAAGAAATGATGGAAAATTCATTGCTCCAGGAGTGCCATAAAGGAAAACCTATGTTAGTGTCCACGATAATATTACTGAATGCTCCATCTCTTGTTCTGGGTCCAGACCCCAGTGACCAAATGTGGGATAACTGGTTGTAACTATTTTTTGGCATAACCCACTTTAAAAATGCACTGAATAGGTTTTAACCCAGTAGAGAGGTGCATAAAAATACCACTCACGCTACGATTAGTTCAGACGTGCTGTAGCTCCGCGTGCAACAGCATTCCACGAGTGTGAAGCAGTGAAGTCAAGCCCGACTGGGATAGATATCACCGATGTTGCCTGCTGACCCAACGCCAGTTTACACCTGTGCCAGAAAATTGATGCTTTTTAGCATTGCTTTGCTAAAATAAGATTCTAGCGAGGTTGAATCAATTGGCCTGAATTCGGGAAACGAATCCCATAGCTTTTCACCCAGACGGCCTTGTAACAAGAGAGAAGTTACAACATGGACACCCCTATGTCCCATACGGACGTGTACGTGATTCTTAGTTCCTAATTGCCCTAGTAAGAGCATCGCCCACTTGGCATTGCAACTAACAGACACTAATCGCAGCAGACATTACATGTATTAAATGCATCCGCTTATATGTAGTAGACAGTCGGTATTTCTTGGGATACTACAGAAAATATTGAACTTAAAGAGCCTTGGCAGATAAAAGGACCTGGGTTCGCATTCCATGGGAAATCTCACAAAGAAAGTACTTGATCCCAAGTTTCTCCAACATGTCTGCTACATTTCTAGTGTCTAGTACGTTTAATGTTAGGTGTCGACAACGTTCCTTTCGAGGCATTTGCCTATTATTGCTTTCACATGTTGTGCCTACCGCACTCTTCACAACACGTCGTTAACACGTGTACTTAAAACGACGTATTTAACTCATTTAATTTCTGCTGAATTTAGTGTCATGTGTAATGTTGAGTGCCCATGGTGTTCCTGTCAGGGAAGGTGCTTTCATTTCTTTCTCGAGTTAATGACCGCGTTCTTAAATGGTGTCGCTAACACCGAGTACTTGGTACAATTACTGCTACATCGTCTGTTTGTAATGCAAGTGACCTGGACCAGGTGCTCCTCAGGGTAAATGTCTCTCATTTCTTTAACTTGTGATTTATCGTTTATCGGAACCCGATTCTGCACCTCCAGTGTAGCCCTATCACAGAGAGACTGACAGAAAAGATCCGACAAGAAAACACACTAATTAAAAAAAAAATCCAACTTTTTTTCAACTTTCCTTGCCAGAGTGGGAAGGTGACATGCTAGCGCAGTGGAGCAAGGCAGGAAGAAGACAAATTCTACCTTAGATAGATCTCAGGACTGGGTACAGAACGAACGGCTCGCTTATAGCTTCACTCGCCAGCTTTGCACATAAATACACAAGCGGAAACGTGCCAATACAATAAGTCCCACTAGACGCTTGGCTACGCTCTCTCTCTCTCTAGGAGCCGCACGCGTTTTCATAAACCAGCCCTAATAATACTAGAAAAAAGCGCAAAATCTGACCTAAAGGTTGAGGGTCAATTATCAATACAGTGACTTTTTTCAGCGCAGTGAGGGTGGGATTCAAACTAGTGCCCTTGGATCCCAGGGTTCTTAGCACTGTGTTGCTTCTGCAGTAGACGACCCTTCACAAACCCTGCTTTGTGTGTGGAACTCCTGCAACATTACAAAATCGTTAATGTTTTGTAAGTCTCTTCCCAGCCAATAGTGTGTGTAAAATGCTTGCATGACTTTCAGTTAAGTCTATAAAGGTTTTGTATGGCTAAAATATATTTACTCTAAGACACTTCTTTTTACGCTATACATTTTCAGCTTTGTTTTACCTTGTAGCGATGTACTATTAATTATCATTATTGTATTCTACAGTTTTAAAAATAAACATAATTGAACAAATTTGTATTTTTACATTGCAAGAATATTGCAGCCAATGAATGATATGCGTCAATAGGATGTTAAGTTTTTTATACGTATAATCATGCAAGCCTGCCTACTCAAGACACGATGCATTTCGCATAAACGCATTTAGAGCATTTATAAATTAATTTGGATATGTTTAATGGCCATATTTTCAATGCCTTTGAAAACACAAGCGTTTTTAATGTGGTGGCAGTGTAATGTTTAAAACTTAACATTCTCCAGATTTTAATAATTCCCAAGTCTAACAATGAACAAAAGTATAGGCTATGGCTTAACATTCTTAAATTTATCTAGTAACAGTAAGTAACAGTAGATCATCCCATTGTAGACATCCGATTGTTAAAAATTGATTGTTAATGATAAATAGGCGGCTTACTAGCAAACATGTGTCTGTTAACTGTAAGCAATTGAGGGCGCATTTTGGCATGTTGAGGATAAATCCCAATGCGACAGAAATGTTTCAAATTGTGGAAAATGTAACGGGAAGGGTCAGAGATTAGGAAAAACTCAAATTTAAAGGATGAGTGTCCACCAATCATAGAAAAAAAAATGCGTCAATAACGTTGATTTTATGTTACTGTCTAGCTAGCTAGCAGCTAGCTGACTAGCTAATAAAATGTTTCCCATATTAAATCCCATAGACTTTTTGCTCATGGCTAGCGCAAAATTGCAAAGGCCTACGTACCTGAATTTTTGCACACGGATGCTTGGTCATCTGAGGATGGTCCTTTTGTTGGTTTGGGTGTTGTAGGGGTCAGGACAAATGCGTGGGAGGGTTTTGAAATTTGCCACCGGCGAATTTAAATTTCGTTTCTTTTTCAAGTTGCAACCAAAGATTTTAAGCAACAATGACTTGAACAATCAAGACTGGTCCTTAGATTTATTGTAAAAGCCTGGGCGAACTAAAAACTGAATTGTAACGAAGGACAAAATAAAGAAACATTAACGTTGCCGTGGATTACGTAAGAATAAAGGGATGCACGTTAGATGATGGTTACGCAACAATACGAGCATAAGCGAGCTAATGGTTTTTTTTATTGTTAATAACCCAGCAAAAAATGCTTCGCGTTCTGCTGTTTTAGTAACAGCGACCTTCGGGGGTTTCTGCATGACTAAATGTGAACGAAATCTTGAAAAATTAAGGGGAAGTTGCAGGGATAAACAAAACAACTGAAGGGGATGCGCTAATTGAGTGAGCGAAGCGAACGAAATCAGCGATTGTTAGTCAGTGTGTGCAAAAATGAGATTGAAGCATCCTAAACAGACGGTGTAACCTTATGTACGTTCACAGTCCTATGAAAGTTGTGATATCCACCCAAAACCAAAACTGGTAGAAAAACCCGCCAAGTTTCCAAAAACGGTCGGCCTTTGACGGTAGTGATATCATTCCACCAGGGAAAGGCCGCCAAGGTTAATCCTATTAGCCAAGTTAATCGCACCGAATAATACTTTGGACGTTAAATGAAAACTTGAAGATTGCTACCGCT
>JAHWFP010011619.1:0-17245 GCA_023313725.1 Lithobius niger | reverse complement strand
GTCGCAACTAAACTGGTATAAAATTACAAATTCTGCAAGGGAGAAAACGAGACAGAAAAATCGTGCATATTTTCTGGGATAATCATACAAACACAGAGGAACGATTTCACATCCTAAACACTGTCTCATCCAATTCTTTCCAATGCTAGTACTTTGAACATTTTCACAGGTTTTTCTTGAATGGAATTGGGTACGATGTTTGCATAACTTTATTGATGTGATTGCTCCGGTTACGAAGTCTCCACGGAGAAACGATGTGACTATTTGTGGAAAACGAACAGTCACTAGAAGCTCGTAAACACGCCATAGCCGCCAGAAATCTTGCATAAGCCGAATAAAGTAAATAAAAGAAAACATTTGAAATATGCTCTCTTATCTAAACACACCATTTATGGCATGCAAATTTAAGGCATGTTTAAGCAGGCCTATTAGTCAGTAGAAAATCAATTCAACGTCGTATGAGAAAGAAATGCTGCCAAGAAATTACACTTCAAAATATGCTGCAGCTTTCATGAAGAACAGAAAGTAAACACTCAAGACAGCTATGTACGAACAGTTCAATACGGGTTGTATGAAAGAAATGTACTATAAAGCACTTTCAGTTCAAGAGATAGTGACAGCTCTTATCTTAACAGTTCAAGAGGTAAACATTCTAAAGCAAAGCTTTTCACAATTTAAGACATAAGTAAGACTAAAGCAAGTCTCACCACAGTCAAATGACACAGTAAACACTGTAAGGCAAGGAATCTTACAGTCCAAGATGTAGTAACCACTCCAACGAAAGCATCTCACAGTTTAAGACTAGGAAACTCTAAAACAGGGTGGATCATAATTTTATGATTGTAAACGCTCCAAAGCATGGCACCTCTTATTTTAAAATAGCACTATCGCCGATTGAAAGTAGGCAGAATCTGGCTACATCTAGCGCTATGGAGTATTATCTAGCACTTGCTTGCACGAAGCGAAGGAATACACAACGGCATTTTTTTTAACGAAACAAACATGCTACAACTTTCTTAATTATTGAGTGAAAATTTGGTACGTCCTCGTGCACCTGGGAGCAAGCTGTAAAGGTTAACAACATCACTGCCACTAGATGGCACCATGGTATTTTCGTACGCATTTCAATCGGTGATAGTGCCACTTGAAGGACATAGGAAACACTTCAGAGCAAGGTATCTCATAATCAGTGACATGGGAAACATTCTGTATCAAGGCATTCTCACAGTTTAAGATGAATTAACACTCCAAAGCAAGATATCTCACGGTTTAATACACAGAAAATACTCCAGAGCAAGGAATGCCACAACTTAACGAGGTGGTAAACACTGCAAAGCAAGTCATCTCACGATTTAATGCAATAGTAAATCCTCCAAAGACAGGCTTCTCGCAGTTTAATACACAATAAACACTGCAAAGCAATTGCGTCTCACAGTTTAAGACATAGTAAACATTCTGAAGCAAGACATTTCACGGTTTAAGTAGCAGTAGACAATCCAGAGCAAGACGTTTCACAGATCAAGACACAGTAAACACTCCAAAGCAAGTCATCTAACAAGTACATGACATTGTAAACAGAGCAGAGCAAAGCATCTTGTACTTTAAGACTTAGATAAACACCCCAAAACAAGGCATATCAAAGTTTAATACATATATGTATACTAAACACACAAAAACAAGACACATTACAGTTTAAGACAAAGTAAACGCTCCATAGCAAGGGAAAGGCGTCTCACAGTTAAATACATAGTAAACATGCCAAAGAAAGGCATCTCATTATTTAAGGCATACACTCCAGAGCAAGGCTTTTCACAATTAATGGAAAAAGCAACGGCTGTAGCTAAGATGAAGTAAACATTTCAGATTAAGGCGCCTAACAGTTTAATTGTTAGCAAACAAGCCACAGCAAGGCATCTCACAGTCTAATGTGTCAAAGCAAGAGGTCCCACAGTTAAACACATAGTAAATACCCCAAGCTGGGGTGCCTCAAAGTTTAAGACATATAGTAAACACTCTGAAGCAATACTTATCACAAGCAAGTCATCTCACAGTTAAAGAAATGTAAACGCTCCAAAGTAAGGAGTCTCACAGTTTAACACATACTAAGCATGCCAAAGAAAGGCATCTCACTGTTAAGACATATAAATACTCTGAAACAAGGCGTTTCACAGTTTAAGACACAAGCAGGACATCTGCCAGTTAATGAAATAGTAAACACTCCAAAGAAAGGTGTCTAAAAGTTTAATACTTAGCAAACACTACAAAGCAAGGCAGCTTACTTTAAAGAAATAGTAAAAATTCCGAAGCAGTGCCTCACAGTTTAAGATACCGTAAACACTCAGAAGCAAAATATCTCACAGTTTAATACATGGTAAACACTCCGAAGCAATGTGTCGCATAGTTTACGAAACAAGGAAACACTTTGCAGTTAAAGAAATGGTAAATACTGCCAAGCAAGGCTCCTCACATCAAAGATGCCAAAGGTGCATCTGAGTTAGGACAAATCAAACACTCCAAAACAATAAATCGCATTAGCTGAAAAGATATTAAATACTCCAATAAAATTCGCTTTCTGTGAAAAAAATTTGTATGAAAGGCCATTACTAAAAAAAAAAAACCAGAAGAAATAGAACAGGAAAAATCGAAAAAAACAACAACAACTAACTAAAATCTGACTATTATTACAGAGCCCTATCTAAACTGTCTAGGGGACCCTAACATTTCTGGACTAACAGAGATCCTCCTTACTGGTATCCTGCCACCACTTGCCTACTGCAAGCACTGACTCATTTAAAGTGCGTTTCTGAACAAGTTGAAATAATTCCGACGATTCTCGCTACTAACGAAATTGTTGCTTAGAAGAATGTGCTCCTTCGGCTGTTGGAACCACTGTGCAGTTTAATAGTTTACTTTGGACTACTTGCTTTTAAAATAAACAGTTAGTTACATTTAGATTAAATGCCATGCTTCATTTTTCATGACTTGCGAGAAGCATCAAGAAAAATAGCCGAACCTTATTTTAGGCTGGGTCTTAAAACCCATGTAACTCCAAGTTGGTGTGTCCACATGCTTCGCGATAGGCTAGGCGATATCGGGCTTAACACTAAGCATTTAATTTTTTTTTTCAAATTTCCTTCGTTTAAAAAAAATACAAGACCGTGCGTTGTATGCAGGAGGGACACCGGGGGAAGGAAAGGGAGCTTGGGTGCAGATTTCAGAGGGAAGGGAGGAAGCAAGGTAACAGTATGCCTTCGACCCACCCATGGGGGAAAATGTCTAAGATTCAGTACAAAAATGCAACTGGGGGAAAGATGGAATATATTGGAGGAAGAGTAGGAGGCACGCATATAGCTAGGGAGGGGGAGGGCAGACTGATCCCCCCACTTTCCTGGGGAAAATATATTGCCACAGTGCACTGAACAACAGTACTTGTTCACTGCACTTGTACTTGACTATATACATACGAAACGGCTCCACGGGCAAGAACCGGGGCACGTATAATAGCTTGCCCTAACGTAGGAGAGGCCTCACCCTACACAATCTAGCTATCTGATATCCTGATAGACTTAGCTATGCTATTTTGCACGGGTAGCTGCGAGCACTGGGGCGTCAGATTTGATAGACGTCCTTGTCCCAGCTGTACATCTCTGGCTTCGTACAGACCCGGGTTCGATCCTGATGATGGGAAGTGTATACGTACGGGTTTTTCTCCAGTTGTTTCCCGCCCGTTGCACGAGGGTTTCCTCCAGGTACTTCGGTTTCCTCCCTCATGCGGCTAAAAACAACTCTTCTGAGGGTGGTATCTTCTACTTAACATCTGCCGCTTGGGTTTGTGTGGGTGGATGCCTCGTGCGTCGTCTATTTCTATTTCTATTTTCTTAGCATGCAGCTAAGGTTGCGTGGAGCACCAAGATGGCTGCCAATTAGCTGTTAATCATGTAAAACAGCACATGCAATCACATTCCAGTCCATCCGCACTTTGGATGAGTGGGAGGAGTTATATCTTGTGAAGATCGCCACTACTTGAGCAAACATTTAACATTAAACTTAAGTTAAATAAAATTGAAAGTTAATCAAGGAACACGCAAGTGGGACGCCCCGCCAAGTTCAGTTGTTACACTTCATTGTAAGAAAGTCATTGTTGAATTCCTGCATTGTTGTTGCATGGCGGAACATGGCCTGCAGTTTTCCTGGATATCCGAGTGGAAGTAGCCTATACGGTGCGAGTCAAGTGGGTCAGATACTCTCTTGCTGCCATGGATGTCAGTCATCAACTCACAGAAGCCATTTTGACACTTCTTGGCCGTCGGCAGTTTGTCACCAAAGTCAACGGTTTCTGTTCTTTTCACTTGGTGTCGGACCGTGAGTTTTCTCAGGGAAGCTGCCTCAGCCCCGTGCTCTTTGCGATCGTGATCAATGACATCCTGCAAGAGTTGCAGTTGAGTTCAAACGTCGTTTGCTATGCGGATGACGTGACCTTACAGTTTGTGGGCAGCGACCTCCGTGATCTTTCTAACAGTGCACAAGCGGCCTTGGACCTTGTTGTTCATCACCTTGCAACCTGCGGTCTGTCACTATGACCAGCTAGGACAGGGATGGTTATTTTCTCATGCTCAGCAGCAGTTCGAGCAACGCCAATCTGTTGGCGGTGTCTTGGTCTTGGCGTATTCCGAGGTGAGATGCCTTGGTGTTCTTCTGGATGGTAGTTTGTTCTGGGTGTCGGACGCACGTTTTCTCAGAGATCGAATCACCTGTCGTCTTCTGATCCTCCGTTTCCTGCCACATGAGCAGTCTATTCCTCGTGGTGCCTTACTCTCGGTGTATAGGCAGTCGCTCTGTGGTTGACTTTCACCTGCTGTTCCTGGTGTTCGCAGGGGCATGTGTGTTCCTTGCAGGTAGAGGTCAATAGTTGCCCTGTCAATAGTATGGGTCGAGGCAGAGGAGCCACCGCTGCATCTCCGAGCTGACCCATTACTAGCCAGTCTCTGTCTTAGGAATCTGAGCAGAGGTGTGGGTGACCCAGTTCGGCAGGTTCTCTGGGACTACTATCTCCTTGGGGAGCGGGCACTTGCGTGCCTTGACACTGCTGGACGTGCAATGTTGCTCTTATCTGCCCTGACTCTGGTGGTTCCCCCGTGCCCACGGTTTTGGTGTACACACCTTGCCTCAGTTTTCAGTAGTCGTAGTGCACGTTGCGAGTGTTTCTGTGATGCGTCTTTTTCCCGTGCAGATGCTACTAGCGGTGTTGGTGTCTTTGTCCAGTCACTGAAGCTGTCCATGAGCAGGTCTTTGAAGAATGTTTTCCCCAGTTTTGTCTGCGAGCTGGCGGCTCTATTGGTGGCTCTGGACACTGCTCTTGACCTGCAGCTTCTGTCCTTTATCAGTCTCACTGTCTGTCATGCCTGTCTGTGCGCCGACGCTCTTTCAGTGATGTAGATGTCAATGATCCGATGGTTTTTGAAATGGGATGGAAGCTGTGGCTCGCCCTTCAGAGGCCTGCTGTGTCTCTGGCTTGGGTTAGGGGACATAGTGGGAGGTACAGCAACGAGCATGCTGATTCTATAACCAGGAAGCTATCAGTGGATTTAATAACCGTATAACCATTGCGAAGTCGATGCGTTCTGCCTGTGTCCCACTCAGAGTCTGGGTCCAGCACTCGTGGGACAGAGGCTGGGCCGCTGCACCGGCAGACAAAGTGCTTTTCTGGCTCCACCCTGCTGCTATTCCACTGTTCACGTATGGCCGTTTTCCAGCGTGTATGACTCGCCATAGTCGTGCGTGCGGACTGGTCATGTCCATTTTAGAGCCACGTCATGTGACTTCACTTCAAGAAGGTGGATCTGACTCTGGTTGCTCCTGTTACTGCAGCACTATTTTGATGTTTTTATTCTCTTAAATCATTTGAAAATTAAAATTGTGACCTTATATGCACTTGTGGGTTGCCGGTCAGGAAGCCCCAGTCTACTTGCACCCTTCAACCACTAATTTAAATTTTCACAATTTTACCTGGTCATGTCCTGCTCGAGGGGCACAGGTTTCATCTAGAGTGGACTGCGTCGCCCCCTTTGTTCCACGTGTTGTGTTGAGGATACAGTGTCTCACTTTCTCCTTTCTCAAAGTATGCTGCGTACCGCCACATTTTAAGCCCCGCCACATTCTACGCCCATGGGTTACGTTGTGTAGCGATTTTGTCGAGCGTCTTCACGGTTTTTGCCTTGCATGGGCTGGATCAATCGCGGTAGATTTTGCAAAGCAACCAAAAGAGCACTGTAAGAAGCCCAGTTGCACTCACTTTTCCGCTGGATAGGGTCTTCTCGTACTTTTGTCTCTTCTTTCTGGCTGTACATCTCTTTTGATCTAGACAGGCACCACTGCCCCTGGTTGTCTGTATCATGTGTCTCATGCATTCATCTCAGATCACGCAGTGGATGCTTTTTGTATGCAGTGGAGAATACTCGTACGCAGTGAGGGCTACTTGTGCACAGTGGAGGCTTCTTACACTCGACGAGAACGGCGTGTGCGGTGGCTAGTCCACACTGGAGACTGTTGGAGCACAACGGTGACTATTTGCATGCTGTGCGCTGCGACCGTGACCTCGTGCTCAGCGGCGGCTGTGGTGCGAGGGTACCCAGGGTGGTACCATGGTGAAGGCTTCTTGTATGCAGTGGAGGCATCTTGTGTGCAGTGGAGGCTGTGCTCTGTGAGAGCTGCTGGTGTGTGTGATGAAAACGTAAAAGCTGCTTCTTGGATGCCGGTAACAATTTGCAAGCTGTCTGGTGTGGTGCGACGGTAGGAGCTTGTACACAGTGGTGGCTACAATGCGCTGGTGCCTACAGAAGTGACTACTTGCGTGTAATGGTTGTGTTTGTCCAGTTGTTTGTAGTGTTAGGTTTGTGGAAAGGTGTTTGTCTTCGTTTGGTATAGGTGCTAGTGTAATGGAGTGTACTCGTTGTTCTGCTAATTGTAGTTTTGATTACAGGATGTATGGCTCTAGAATAAATTAAAATCCACTAGCATTGGTACTTTAACAGAAACAAGACCTTAGCTGAGGATAAATACCTATGCGGCGAAACAGCTTGAAAATTATTGAAAATGGGCTGTCTTCATGCCCTGACAAGCAATAGTTGTATTTGAATCAAGTGTATAAACTGTATCAGTGTGATAAAAGTGCGTCAAGATCGTTGATTTAAGCTGACTTCTATATACTGACTACTAATTCCACTCATATAAAACAATTTATGCAACAGGTACGAATGAAATTTGGTATTCAAAACCCTTTTAACTCCGATAGGTGCCTTTTTTGGTTTGACGTATGGGTAGGCATTAACAAAAAGAATTGCAAACATTCGTAACGCTATTTTTCTGTATGTTGGTAAAACGAAACAGGCGACCAAAATAATCATCACTCTTTATTATAGCTAACGAACTACCAGAAATATTGATAAGACGAACATTGTCGACAAAATGGACGTGCTACTTATTGTTGATGGTTATACAAATCAGCGTGCGTTACAACTGTTGAGTTGCTGCAGTCAGTTACTGCTGTGTATGTTTACAGTTTGGTGAGAGCGTACGGCTTCGGACCATGGCGCCAATAAATCAAATTAAATCAGTGTGCGGCTTCGGACCAGGGCTCTGAAATAAAATAAAATAAAATAAAATCAGCAAACGCTTTAACTTATATGACTGAAGTCCTCACTCCAGCAAAACTAAAAAAAATTTATATCTCCGGTCCTGTTCACGGATGTAACACATTTGAAAAGTACTTTTAATTATTAAAAAAAAAAACGAAACAACAGGTAACTGAGCACAAGTTCTTTAACAAAAATGAACCCAAAAAAAATGCAAGCTCAAAATAAAATAAAAAACGATTAAACCGCTAACTAGGCATTGGCAAAATTAAAAATTCGAACAATAAAACGGGTATATTTTTTCTGTCAAAGCTGTGTATTTACTATAATTAATCATATCAAAAACCAAAACTGGTAAAAGGGGCCGCCAAGTTCCGAATGGTTCCGCCCTTCAAAGGAGTGATATCAACACACAAAACATTCGCCAAGTTAATCGCACTGCTTAGTAGTTCGAAGGTTAAATGAAAACTAGAACATTGCTACTTTCGGTAGCAATGTTCAAGTTTTCATTTAACGTCCAAAATATTATTCGGTGCGATTAAGTTGGCGAATGTTTTGGTGTGTTGATATCACTCCTTTGAAGGGCCGAACCATTCGGAACTTGGCGGCC
Source organism: Lithobius niger (assembly GCA_023313725.1). NCBI lineage: Eukaryota > Metazoa > Arthropoda > Chilopoda > Lithobiomorpha > Lithobiidae > Lithobius > Lithobius niger. Next base: position 9,004 of record JAHWFP010011619.1, on the reverse strand, counting down.
CCTTTTACCAGTTTTGGTTTTTGATATGATATCACTCCTTTTTTTTTTAAACTCAACTCCACTACCGTGCAGATTTGTAATAAAGTGTAATAAAGTCAACAAGAAATTGGTTTTCAACACTTTGCTACTACCTTTAGCCTATAGGCCCGAACCATTCTCAACTTAGTCACCTCTTTATAGGTTTTTGGTTTGGTTTTAATTTTGTTGTAATTTGTTTTATTTAGTTATTTTTGGTGTGTTGATATCACTCCTTTGAAAGGCCGAACCACTCTCAACTTGGTGGCCTCTTTACCAGTTTTTGGCTTTGTTCATTTTGCTTTGTTTTTACAGTTGGTTTATTTTTCGTGAATTGGACGTGAATACAATTTCTTTGGCAACGTTGTTAAGATTTATCGTGATACACTAGTGTGTGTCTAGGCACGCTCGTCAGTATACACGTTGTCATTATCGGAACTTTGGCCGTCCAATGAGAGACGATGCCGACAATACTAACAATGGTTATAACAATATTTTCGTACTTACGCGCAGTCCCACGCCTTCCCCGTTAAGGCCCCAGGTTCCAAACTATGAATGGTACGCAGTTCGTATTGTAGTGCACCCATTCATCCAATTTCATAGCTGGAAGCCTTCCCGTTATCTCGGTATTGATGAATAATCACCCTATGGCATTTAACATGGGGATGAGCGGACTAGCTAGTAACTAGTAACACACTTTCAACGTTATTGAGGATCAGATTTTGGATTGAAAGCAGCTTAGCTGGCATGCCGACACGAGTTAATTTTTGTCAGGTGGGTCATTGCTCTCGATTTCAACACAATTTAAGCTTTTCTATCGCATTATTATTTTTCCCCAAGTACCTCAATGTGATGTTTGTTGCCTAACTTGGCGCGACACACTAGCGTGTGTCCAGATGTGTAAGTAAAATGTATATTTAATGTGTGATTGTAGTAATAAAATCTTGCCGTCTTTGCTAGTTACCCCACTTAAAATAAATTTCTATCATACAATTTTGCAACTTTCACTCTTTTTCCAACTTAAATATAAACCATGTAATTCGTGGACATCTGAAATTGCTATACCATCTTATATTGCGTTAATTTAGCAACTAAAACTATGGAGTCTTAAACAGCTAAACATCTTAAATATTTATTTCGCATGCTTTCCATCTCTGCATGAACAAACTATGATGTCATGAACAAACATCATGAGGTTAAAAAATTCTTTTACGTTATTTTTGCAGATTTTTTCTCGAATCTGAGGGGCATAATATCAAGTTACAGTAATGAAAATAAGTCTAACGGTTGCGCAATTTAATTATCTTTCATTTGGCCCTACTCTCATCTTTGTAGGTGCCTTGATTTAAGAGGAGTAGTGGTACAAACACACACACAGGAAAAACTTGCTTATCGCTGTAACTTGATATTATGATCCTCAAATACTCGAAAAAGCCTGAACAAATAACGTCAAAGTTTTTTTTAACCCTTATGGTGTTTATTCATGACGTCATAGTTTGTTCATGCACGGGGGTAAAATTCATGACAAACAAACATTGAAGCTATCAGTTACGTATTGAGATGATCTGGTAAAGGATGCACGCAAAAAATAACCTTAAAGGAAGAGTATTTTACAACATACAACATATAAATCTTAAAATTGGTTTTGCACTCCATGGAAAAATCAAGACCTGGTGTCAAACATTCTTGTTTCTAAAGGACGGAGGTGCGTGGATTGAGTGAGCAAAGCGAGCGATTCCTACGTAAACTGAGCCTTTTCAATGTGTGCTTCGCTTTGCTCTCTCAATCTTTCATCTCTCGCCTTCGTAGGAGATTACTTCTGTAGGAAATGAGGTACAAACGTGCAAAAAAAAAATCGTATGTTTTGAATGATGTAGGTGAAATGCGGACGTGCGAATGTGAATGTGATGAACGAATTGTGAGCAACAATTCGTTTGCGTCGAAATAATCAGTACATCGATTTTGTGATGTTCTTGGAATCAAAGAAATTACATGACGCATGGATCGATGCCAATGGCGAAGCGAACGATATAGATAGTACGCTGTTAATGATGTAGATAGGTTTGCGATTTTTAGTAGGATGATCAACCAAAACACTGAATTTCAGGTGCATCTTACGAATTTTAAGATGCTTAGTTTTTACAGCGTAAAGGATGATCGTAGGTTGCTCAGAAAAGGAGATATACAAATCAAAGATCCAGGTTTGCGGATCTTTATGAGTCTACTGGCATTCCAACTTTTATCTGCTAACAAACCGAAAACACCCACCTCCCACGATGGAAAAATGGGGGAAGGGCGGTTCCACAACTTTCCAAAATTACGATTTTTACAACCATGCCAGATTCATACACCTGCAACTCAACCCTTGAGCAACTTAAAAAGTACCAACGTTTAAAAAATTTAGAAGTTCCCTTGGCAATTTTAAATTATTTTTTTAAGTGTGCCAGTTTCTTAACGAGAGAGGTAGGCCATCTGTATTCATGCACGACATATTCAAAAGCAGGAGGCTTTTAAGGATGCTGCGTACATTCCTATATTAGCGATACACATGGCTATACAAGGATTCCAAGTTTTCGTTTCAGCCTTCGAACTGCCAAGCACAAGAAGGCGTTCCAACAACTTCCAACTATGATAAAACTCGGCGTAGAAGACCCAACTAAGACGCGCATCGCCGTTAAGTGAATGGAGGAGGACCAGAAAAGCAAAAGACTTTAGAAGACCATTGTTAAGTGCTTCAACTTCCCAAAAGATGCGAGAAAATTTGGTTTCTGCGTTAAATGCACAAAAGAAGCGGAAAAGGGTACAGCACGCGCTACCTGTTGCTTCTTTCCTTCGTTCCAAGAAATCGACCAATCACGTTTTGTTACTTTGTACTCTCCCACCCCTCCATTTTTGAAAAGTCCTTGCCGAACTTAGCGAGTGAGGTTTTCCCCTGATCGAGCTTTTGTATACAATATAGATCGTTCGTTTGGCGGTGAGTTGTACCTCCTTGCTTCCGTTAAAATACGCGGCACTCTCCTTTTCTACAAAAGCGCTCTTTGGTTTGGCGGGGGAGGAAAAGACAAACTAGCAGATGTAGCTTGGAAGACTTAATTGAAATATTCAGTCTTGCTAAGACGAAGTTTATGGTTGTTATTCTGGACTAAGCCGTTTATTAATTCGGGGTGTTCGACAAGACGGTGTGGTGCCAAATTTTAAATTTTTGTCCATATTTCGCAATTCAATTTTGAAACTTTTTAGCAATGTGCGTGAACTAAAAGCAGCTCAGGCTGTCTGAAATTAGGTAGCGACCAATGTACCCTCTTCATAGATGCCCAGCATTCTCCATATTAAGTACAAGCATACCGTTATATATGTTTACCTGGCGTACGACAACGTAATAGCGAGGTTCAGTTTTCTGCTATCAGTTCGAACGGCTCGGCAAGCTAAACACTATAACAAAGCAAGGCACACGTTGGTTCAAGAGCAATGTTTTCTCGTGCACTGCTGCCAGTCGTTCAACTATGCCGACCTAGGAAGCTTTACCTCCATTTTTTTTGCCTTCATTCCTTCCTTCGTTCTTATTTTCTCCATATTTTTTTTATCTTTAAATAAAATTCTCTTTGCTTCTTTCAAAGACGCCAAACAAATTAGTCATTTTCTCGTCGCTTCTTCAGACAGAAACGAGAAAAAAAAAGACGCGACACAACGAGACCGGAAGTGACGACACTTGCAGTTTGCTGCTCCAACCCTCTTCCTCCCGACAGTGCGATAAAACTGTTTCTGCTGGTGGTAGCGTTGTAGATGTGGAGGAATGCTTTAAACCATCAAATTTTGAAGCCAGAAAAATAAAATTGGCTGCCTCCCTTTTGACAATTTCCATGTGAATGCCCCATAGGCAGGGAGTGCCATTGTGTATTATCACTCACTAGAGGCACTTCCGGTACGAAATGAAAGCAACGCTCGAGTTACGAGACTGGATGCACGCGTTTACTCCCCCTCCCCCTTCCCGAATCCCTCCCTACCCTTACCCGTTCCAACTCCTCCCCCAATCTCGGTACTACCACCAGGGAATTATTTTAATTAACAGGCCTTTAAAAATGGCGTTTGCTCGTCGTTCCAAAAGAGGGCCAAATATTAATTTAATTGGTTCACCGACGAAGACGTTGTCGCCATCTTTGATCGTTGGCTGCTTGTTGCTTGTTTTTTCTTTTTTCTTTCTTTTTTTTTTTATCTATTCTTGTATTTCGGTTAGTTCGTTCATCCCCCGTTGCTAAGTGACGACGCTTTTCTAGCAGTTGCGTGGCAACGATCCCGGGCTGCTCTGTCAACAAGGTTGGAGCAAACAAATGGGACACCAAGGAAACGGGTGGGGGAAAGATGCTGCATGTTTGTTTTCATTTACAGTTGCAAGCCAATACACCATACAATATACGAGCTTATACTTTAAGTAGGTCCAGTGGAGTAACTAACGCGTTTGCCTTCCCCCATCCCCCCCATCAGCAAGAATTATCTCGCAGCCCCTTTAAACCACTAAGTAATTTCCCCAGGATTTCAAAAGAAGGAAGTGCTTTTGGCAGAGTAGTTGGATCGCATCACCGGATCAATTGCGTCATGGGGTCATTCGTGTTAAGTTTCGGCCAGGTCACCGAATTATCGTGTCTGAGCACCTTACCCTTTCGGGTCAGACCCGGTGACACAGTGACCTCACCCAATAAACATAATAAAAGCTGCAGATCTCATGAAAAGCTTAGTTTTATTTATTTGTAATTACTGAAAGTATAATTAGTATAATTACTGAAAGTAATTACCAAACAAAGTACTACATCATTTTAACTCAAGAAATTTTGCAACAACTTTAACAAGTCTGTACTTTAGCTGAACTTCACTGAAAGTGGAGTCGTTACTGTTAGCATTGCAAATCTGAAATTATTTGGATAAAAACGAGCCTCGTTTTCCATCATTTGGATCAACGGGTCACCAGGTCACGGGAAAAGAAATCTTGGATCACGGGGCTACAAAAAAAGTAACCCGATCTACTTCTGTTTGGCAGGTTTTGGATGAGGGGGAAGAGGAGGGGACTATTGTTTTTTCTTTGTTCTCCGATTATCCTGTATTGTATAGGTAGGTATACCTTTGATAATTTCGACTGTCGTCTGCATTTAACTGCCTGTACTAAATACAAAATGAAACCTTACATTAAAAAAAAAACGTAAGATTCGACTGCTGTTTTACTTGTGTATTATTTTTTAAGAATTGTAAAACATTTAAATAAATGATGGAATGACGAAAAATATCGCATTTTTTGTTTGTTTTTTTATCCTTACTGGTTATCATTATGGCTACATTAATCAAGTACATTAATTTATACTCTACAGTCTCTAAAGAAATAGCCGTGAAGATTGATAAGGTTGACAGAGACCCACTGATTGAATTTGTCTCTCATTGTCGTCAACTATTATAATAATAATGCACGTGCTCTTATAGGTGTCCTTTTTTGTGTCTATTCTAAATGATGCCCGTTCATTTCTAAGTTTCCTGAATATTTGATGGCTGATTAATTTCTTTGCTGAGGATCAAAAGCCCAGGAACTCCTTCCTCAACTGTTGACTTATGAACTTAAATCTACGAATAGGGATTAGAATGCGTGTGGAGAACTTTCAAAGGACATACCCTCTCCCTATTTTCGTGCTTCCTGCCAAAAAACTCATACGTGCAAAAACCCATACGTGCGTTCGTGAGAACCATTTAAATAACTTTTACCAGCGTTATTGTCAAAACTAACCAAAAATTTCACGAAATTTATAACTAAGAAACAGGCACTCAGCCCAATTCAGGCTGAGAGGATTGAAATTTATTTTTAGTTTATATTTATGTTCATTTTTGTTAATGTCATATTTCTTAATGTCACTTAAAATAAGTTTGTAATACTAACTCGGTGCATACTAAGATTTGTGATTTTTCATTTTTATGTTCGTTATCTATAGATGTATATGGTAGAAGCATAATTTTATTTTCGGGTCGAGGCGAGTATGACGGTTACGAGTAAAGTATTTAATAGTATTACTATATTTAGTAGCATTTTATTGGTTAGTTCTTTTTAATTTGTGAGTATAATAAAAAGTAAACTACTTCTGAATTTATTGAGTGTTAGGTTTTTCTAATTTTAACCTCAAATCGGCATGAGCTACTGATTTTAGTCCTTAACAATGGAAAATTCCCATCGAGCAATCAATTTGGTATATTTGAATATCAAAGTCGGTGAGAAATTGGCGTAGTTACCACATTTTGAAAGGAATCGAATTTTCGTGTAAGGTCTTTAAAACCTACGAATCGAGTCCAAGACGAGACCTTCCTAAACCTTACTAGAAAAAACGTTATATAAGCAGAAATAAATGTAGCAAAGGGCGGTAAACCTATAAATCAGAAAGTTAACAAGGCATCGCATCTTACCTCTTCCAAGCTTACGCGGGTCCTTACGGTAGTTGCGGCTACTAACTCATACTACTAACTCGAATACTAACTCGAATACTAACTCGAATACTAACTCGAGTACTAACTACTAACTCGAATAACCTTCGTGCTGTTTCCATCCAAAGCATTAGCAGAGGCGTTAGTTGCCACAACTATTCCGCCAGGCCTCGCGTAGGATTGGACGAGATAAGTCGCGATATCTAGTTTATTTTCTAATCTATGGTTAAAACCCATATATTACAACCGAGAGGCGTGCGATGGTGGTAGGGGGCCAAATGTTGTATAGAATAAACCAAAATACATCCCGAACCTGTGAAGAAGCCTGGTAGTCTCCCACTACCTGACAATAAGATTTAAGAGGAACTTTGCTATGGCTATCCTTTCCAGTTGCCCATCAGATTAGCTTCATTAGGCATCAGCTCTGCCACAACGCAACCCAGTTTCGCACTAACCTGGAAAAAAAATAGATGCAATAATATAAATCTTTCAGCTGTAACAAGGGATTAGCCGATATTACATAGATACCGAACTCATACCAAACAATATCTAACTGATCTCAGATACCTGTTTTACTCACCGCCGATATATTTACAGAAAAAAGCCTGTAACGCTATTAGTTTAACTTTATACAAACTAAAATTGTAAAAATTACACACCTAATTTCAAAACAACACCTAATAATAAAACATGTGAAATAAAACAGAAAAATAGGATTTTAAATTTAAATAACATAAGAAACTACGATATAATAGCAAGGAAACAGGCTTTGGGCCTACTGTAGGCGAAGCGAATAGAAATTTATTTTAAATTTACATTTATGTTTATTTTAATGACTCTACCGTACTTTTTAATGCTCCTTAAAAATCTGAATGCAATAAACATTCGGGTAAATTTTGACGTTATTCTTTTTGATGTAAAGACCTGCTCTTCGCTGACCTTTTCACATTTTAGCTTTGTTTTTGAGTAGGCGTAAGCTGTATATATCTCTAATTTTAAAAGACTTTCATTTGCACCCACGTTTAGTTTCTGTTTCGTTGTTTGCAGCCTCTTTCCACAACCCATACTAAAGTTGTGCATCATAACCGCAGGCTAAAAATAAAACACCTGTTAGCCGCCGCTAGGCTTGGTAGACAGCGAGCTGCCGCTAATAAAACTTACATTGTTGATAACAATTGCAAATTATCTTTCGTAGGAAAAATAGTAATAATTAACTGAACAAAGAACGGCTTAGCCATTTAGATAAAGAGGTCAAACGGTGTTAGCTTGTGTGACTATAGGATTTAAATAATTCTAATGCTCTCAGAACTTGTAGCCCTAATTTTTAGCAGCAGCAGCAGGGACTTGCTTTAGACAGTAGGCATATTCATTCATGCAACATGGTTATAGGAGTTCAAGTTACCATAGCACCGACGAATCTTAAACCTACTAGACGTATCCATATTATTGTTTTCGTGTTGTGGTGTAGACACGTCGTCATTTTATACAAACTGCTTGGTCGGTCTACACGGCGATTTGAGGTTTCAGATTTGGGATTCCCCTCGCGTGTGTAAACGCCACTTTCGTCACCATGATGAAATGAATTCCTCCATGTATTATTTTTTCAAATGAAGAAAATGTGTGTCGTTAACGGACACCTTTTGTTTTTTATAGTTACCTGCCTTCCTGTAGTGGTTAAATGCGACGGTCAAATGTTATTGTTTCGTTGAGTTGCGTCGAAAAAGGTTGTTAGCTATAAAGATGCTATAAGGATGTTTTAATTTGACTTTTTTTTTTTTAAAGTTATCTTGATTACAAACAGCACGGTGTATGCTTCGTCGGAATTCCTTAACTCTTCAGGATTCAACATTTACAATGGTGAGTATTACATCGATACATTAGAAAAATTGTTATTTCTTCCGTAATAATTGATCGATTTACAGCAAATTCGAGCTCAACAATACTTTTGGGGCCTTCAACCGATGTAGCGAATTTTATCCCAATCCGACAGTTGTGTGGTCTCCACACTGACTACAAAAGTGCAACCAACCAACATTTTGCAATTTGGTGTCCATTACACGATATGTTTCGCTCGCTTCACCAATTCATTAAGTAGCCTACTTTTTATGAAGGAAAACCAACAAACTCGGTCTAACGTAAGTTAGCGTTGCTGAGAAATAATTTTGGTAAAATGAGGAAGATTTATTACAGACCACTCACTTTAAACGAATTAAAGAAGAAATATAGGAATACTCTGCCTTTCGGAAAATTAAAATCTTTACCAATGGACTTGCTAATTTCCCGTAAGGTTTTCTTGTTCTGCAATTCAGGTGTTTTCAAGTTAATGTCTTGATTCTTTAATTTGGCGCTTTAAGCCTACATGTAAGTTGAGTTTAGGTTTCCAATTTTTTTTTTAATAACGTTGACTGGAATAGTTTTTTTTTGGTATAAACTGGTTAATGTACTAATGGTTTGTAAAAACACAAACGTTGACTGAAAAATTAATTTTTGATATAATAATAATAATAATAATAATAATAATAATAATAATAATAATAAT
>JAHWFP010011607.1:19696-35404 GCA_023313725.1 Lithobius niger | reverse complement strand
AAACACAAGCGTTGTTTGTCTGAATTAGTGAATTACTGTTGTATATTCAAACTTGCTGCTTTTAATAAATTTGATTCAAAAGCTTGTCGAAGCAAACTATAATGTAAAGTGTCTTTTTCATTCTGTTGCATAAATAAAACCAGGAGTTTTAAGCTTCAGTCAGTTTGCTAGATTGATTAATTGTCTTTTAGTATAAAATATAAATATGTAGCCCATCATTTAATTTTAGCCAGTTAAACAGTTAAAGCCACCGTTGGTGGCAGTGATTACCGACAGTTTTAAGGCTAATCCCCTTTAATTAGGACCGGCGCTCCACCCCCCATGCTGGGACAGTTGCCCATGCTGTGTTAAGGAACGTAAAAAGTCGTCGTAAACACCGTTAAACCTCAAGCTGAAACTCCACGTACACCAGGAAAACCGGGTGCGTTACAAATGCAACGGTTTTAAATACCGTGTATTGTTTTATTATGAGAAAATTATAACAATAGTTCATTCAACCCTTGTGTTGTAGGGCTCAAAGCAGTGTAATAATCAGTTAAAGATCAACAGTGGTAAAATTGGAATTGTAAACAATGCACAAAAGTGGAGCCAAATTTGTGTTACTTTGATGCTTCAAACAGCATGTGTTTAAATTTTCATTTCTTTTTGGATAGCAAGTTAACTACAGATTTTAGAAGAGGGTTTTTTTTTCAACAAATGTTGTCGTCAAACATGCATTAAGCTTAAATCAAGGGGTGGGGAAATCAATAATTATTTTCCATTAAAACTATATCAACAAAACACATTTTTCAATAAAATTTGTTGTTATTACTTAAAAATCAGGCACCACAGCACTAAAATGTCAGACACCCCCTCATTTGTGAGTCAAAAAGATTGACATAGCGTCGGATTTACTTTGGTTTAACGAAAAATACTCACACCAATAGTTCTCGCAATACCAAAAGTTCCACGTAAATGATAATTTACAGGCGAATTTTCGGTGGCTGAGATCTGCCACCTTCTTCAGACCGAGCCTCGAAAACTTGCAAGCAACTGCACAAACGTTCACAAATTTTAATTTGACGTACGATCTCAGTGGGACTTGCTTGGACAGCTCACTGTGTTGACGGTGCTGCTCTCTTCCTGTGGTGTATTAAGGAAAGGTCTCCACTGTGCTTCAAGTTGGTGTACTAGATAAGGTGTAGTGAACTGCATTATCTTTGGATAGGACGGCTCCTGCTCATTTAACAAAGGAATTTTATTCTCACGGCAGTGTGAAATTGACAGAGACTCAAGTGCTCGCAGGTGATTTTCGTCACAGGAGTTTAATGCAGCAACACTCGGGTGTTTTCCCAGTGAATGGTCTGATCATTTTTGGCTCTTTGTGCTGCGATGGCGCTCTTTTTAGTCTTCTGTACAGCCGTACCGGCTGAGAAGACTATTGCAACAACTTTGTCCGTCCGTCCGTCGCTTTTTTCAACTTCGCAACGGTATCGGATATTGACGACCATTGTTTACATTGTTAGATTCAGTACGAGAAGTTAGTTAAATAACGTGGCAAATTAAAACATCGTTATTCCTTACAGTTAATAGACTTCTTCGACTTCTTCTAAATCAAATAATAATATTTAATCGTCGAATTGAAATTCATTTGAGATAACACGCAATAAAAACAAATGAATTTTAGCTTCATTTACAATAGACTCGTCGCATTGTTGCAAGAATGAATAGGCTGACCGTCGAACCAAATTCTCCATTAAGCCTATCTGCTACTTACGAAATTAAAACTGCGTTAAAACAAATTAGGCCTAATAAAATAAAAATTAGGCCTAAAATCACGTTACCACGGCAACGTCAAGTTGCTACGAGTTGTTGTTGGCTTCATCAACAGCGTCTCTCTCTTCGCTTCCCTGCGACCACTGATCTATATAGGCCACGTTGCGCATTACGTTGTATCACTGTAACTGTGTGTACGAAGGCGTACCGTGTTGCAAAAATGAATATGCTTACTATACAATCCAAATCTCCGTTAGCTGCTACTTACGAAATTGAAACTGCTGGTTAAAATTTGACCTAAAAGCTGACAATTACGCCTAAAATGTAAAATAGGCCTAAAAACTAACACATTTTTAACCGGCAAGTGTGATTGTTTCTGCTTTTAGATTAGTATAATAGAGATAGATCTTGTAGTGCGTGATAGAGGTGTGCGCCTTAATATTTGAAGTGGAGGAACTGTACAGAAGACCGGTGCGACTAGGCAGTCGCTGTAGCCTCTTGTTTATTTCTGCTTTGGCTGTTGCTTGCAGATGTTCGGAGACCCTTTTGCTAATTCTACGTTTGGTTTCTCCTACATGCCCCGTTGGGCAGTCTTTGCATGGTACCCAGTAGACAGCAGACTTGGTGTTGGGTAGAGTGGGTTTCAGCGAGGTGAGTGGCCGATAAGGACTTTGGGTTTGTTGCACCTGGTTCTCATGTTGTAGCAATGTTTCGGAGGGGCTAGTGGGGTCATTGGCACAGCAGCGCTCGTGGCTGGTGATGGGACCTTGACCAGGCTTACCGGCCTAGGGAAGTAGTTACGTTCATGCCAAATAGGGAGAACTAGTTCGCACAGCTCTCAACCAATTTGGTGTTGAATGCTGGTTTCGTAATCCACCGAATGTGAAAGACAAGCTCAAAAAAAGAAATTTCCAACTCGAGCAGCAACCAGTGATGACAACTGACACCCACAGCTTCACCTACCTGGTAGGTCCCATCACCAGCCAAGAGCGCTGCTGTGCCAATGACCCCACTAGCCCCTCCGAAACATTGCTTCAACATGAGAACCAGGTGCAACAAATCCAACAACAAGCACAACAAACCCAACAATCACCCAAAGTCCTTATCGGCCACTCCCCTCGCTGAAACCCACTCTTCAACTACCAAGTTCGTGGAACCTCCAGTGCGACTACCCAACACCAAGTCTGCTGTCTACTGGGTACCATGCAAAGACTGCCCAAAGGGCATGTAGGAGAAACCAAACGTAGAATTAGCAAAAGGGTCTCCGAACATCTGCAAGCAACAGCCAAAGCAGAAATAAAAAAGAGCTCCATCGCAGCACACAGACCCAAGAATGAGCACACCATTGACTGGGAAAACAACCGAGTGTTGCTGCGTTCAAACTCCTGTGACGAAAATCACCTGCGAGCACTTGAGTCCCTGTCAATTTCACGCTGCTGTGAGAATAAAATTCAATTGTGAAATGAACAGGAGCTTTCCTTTCCAAAGATAATGTAGTTCAGTACACCTTATCTACTTGAAGCACAGGGGAGACCTTTCCTTAATACACCACATGAAGAGGGCAGCACCGTCAACAGTGAGCTGTCCAAGCAGTCCCACTGAAATCGTACGTGTGGAGTCGTCACTTGTGTGCTCCACAATGGCAGCCATCAATTTCATGTCAATATGTTAACCCTACCAAGATACCCCTTTAACTACTAATAGGCTATTCCATAATTATATATTGTATTAAGTTGCATCACATGACTTCCTGTTATAATTGTATATAAAGGGAAGTAAACAGGAAGTTCGCTGTCTTATCAGCTGTAGCCTACACTCTGGTAGTCCGTGTGTTTATTACCATTGGTGCCCACGCTGGGCTAAGGTGTGTGCCTAGGACATCACAGTTGGCGACGAGTCCGGTACCTTTGGTAATCTTTAAAAACTTAAGCTTAAACTGATAGGTCTTCAACCACATCTTTGCTCCATATTTGTGGTAAGTTGCAAATTTTTTTCATTTTGGCAATGAAAATTAGTGCTCTGAATTCCTATCAGAGTTTAAACTTTTTCAAACAGTGTTATTTTGACGTGGTAGTGCTGTGTGGTACGAAATGATAACAGTTAAATTTAGTACCTTAACAACTAGAACCGAAGTGGGCAATTGGATTTATTAAGGTTAATTTTACCTTGGCAGTGTTCTAGAGCGACGCACTGGCGTGTCCGCACAGGTAGTATTATAAACCTGAAGGTTCGAAAAATGCCTGCTAAATTAACCCTTGCAAATTCGATTGTGCCATTGCCCATATTCGGGCTAGTGTGTGCCGGTGTAAAATTTAACACCGTAGGTTTATGCTCAAACTTAGTGAAATCTGGTCTGTGCTGAGGCTTAGGCCAGAAGTGTTGTTTTGTAAAACGTTGCAAATGGTGAACGTAAAACATTTTTTCAAAGCCTAGTCCCTTTAAATTTAACTTGTAGGCAGTTAATTTATACAACTAGGTAGGCTACAGTCAAGCTTGATTTATTTCTGTGTTTAAATAAGTGACCGGTAGTCTTGAGTGCTCCAGTTTAATCCTTGCATGTTAAACAGGATTGTAATTAAATTTAATTAAATTTAATTTTGTAGGCTTATGCCAAAGACAGGTGTCGGTAGCAAACCACCTGTAACTGCTAAAGTTAGCAGTGAACGTGAAACTGAAAATAATTCAGTAGTGAACGCAAGCGTTAATGAAGCTAGTTCTAATTTAAATCTAAATTTTGAATCTAGTGATAGTGAAGACGACGTCAACATGGGTTCGTCTAAAACCGCTGGTTTATTTTCGGAATTCGATTGCGAGTCTGACACATGGGAGAAATACTCCAGCCGAATTCGTTACTTTTTTTTAGCTAAAGAAATACCAGCAACCAAGCAAGTTAATGTTCTAATGGCATCTGTGGGCCAGAAAATGTTTGATAGAATTCTTAATATCCTCTCACCTGATTTGCCCGACTCATTAACATTTGATGAGCTCATTAAAAAAGTTTTAGACGACATTGAGCCAGTGCCCTCCGTGGTATCTGAGCGTGTTAAATTCTTTCGAAGATCGCAAAAATCAGATGAGAGTATCGGGGAATATTTAGCTGCATTAAAGCTAATGACGAAGTATTGTGACTTCGCTAAAATTAAAGACATTAACAGCGAAATGATTAGGGATCGCCTAATTGGGGGGATCCAATCTGAAGTCATTCAACGCGAGTTGTTGAAGCAGACTCTGGATTTAAAGGCTACAACATCCTTAGCTTTATCCTTAGAATCTGCTGAAACAGACCAAAGCATTTTGAGAAGCCATTCTAAAGCTGTTAACTACGTAACTAAAAAAACGGGCAAAACATCAAGTAGGCCTAAATCCACTAAGGATTTCATTTGCTATTGTTGCGGCAAAAATGGCCACGTGAAAACACGTTGTAAATATCGAGACTATACTTGTGGCCGTTGCCACACGTCGGCCATTTAAAAGCCGTGTGCCGAAAAACTAGTCATTCGAATAGATCTTTAAAATCACTCGACCACCCTAAAGCAAGTTCTAGCACAAATTTTAAGGCTAGGCCGAACACAAAACAAAAGTATAGCTACAAAAAACGCGTCAACAAACTCGAACGCGATAGCGAAAGTGATATGAAGAAGACCACGATGTTGAAGCCGAAAATTCAGAGTCTGGTTCCGGGTCTGATAATGATTAAGACAACGACTATCTTGTACTGAAAAATAATACTCTTGGACTGAGTCAGGCTGCGTACCAGATTTCAATTCCCCTACAAACCAACAAAATAATAGTAGTAGTTAATTCTATGAAAATCCATAAATGAAAAATTCCAGTCTGCCTAAATGGTGTCAAGCTAGAAATGGAACTTGATTCAGGGGCAGATGCATCCCTTATCCCTATTGAGTGGCATCAAAAATATTTTGCGGACTGTCCTTTAAAACTCAGTCCGTACTCGATACACTCATACACTGACGGAATTGAGAACACGATTTACACTGTAAGTCTGAAGGTTGAAGTTCAAGGTCAAATCGAACACATGGATGCTTTAGTTTCAAAATTATATAAACCTGCATTAATGGGAAAGGATTGGCTTTCTATTTTTCGAGTTAATTTCCATCCTTTTTACGACCTACAAACGAAAGTGAAACGTAAGAAAATTAAAACTAGCATTACGCCAGTTGACACTTCCGAAATAGTGAAGGGTTTCCAGGAGCTATTTTCTGAAGGCATGGGTAAGTTTAAGAATTTTAAAGCCAAAATTCATTTAAAACCTGATGCCAAGCCTGTGTACAGTCGTGTAAGACCGGTTCCGTTAGCACTCAAAGAAAAGGTTAACCAAGAAATTCGTAGATTGGTTGGCCTTGGAATTCTAGAGCCTGTGGAAACTTCTCAGTGATCTACGCCGATCGTCATAGTTCACAAAGCGGATGGTCAAATCCGAGTGATTGGTGATTATAAAACCACCGTAGACCCTCAACTCGAAGTCGACCACTATCCAGTTCCCACGGCCGCAGAATTATTCATTGAATTAGCAGGCAGTGACACTTTTTCCCTTATCGATCTTAAGGATGCATTTCTGCAAATTGAACTCGACAAAGAGTCACAAGAAGCTTTGACAATAAATACACCCCTGGGTTTGTTTAGATGGCTTCGCGTACCCCTGGGCCTGGCGTCCAGTCTTGGAATTTTCCAGAGGGTAATGACTCAAGTCACCAGTAAAATCCCCAAATGTCTCCCGTTTTATGATGACATCCTGGTGAGCGGGAAGGGGGGTAAACTGTTAAATGCTTTACAAGATGCAGGAGCCAAACTTAAGATCGAGAAGCTCAAACTGTCGCGGCCTGAATTAAAATATTTAGGCCACATGATAAATGCAGAAGGCCTGCATACACTCCCCGAGGTTATCGA
This sequence comes from Lithobius niger, assembly GCA_023313725.1. NCBI lineage: Eukaryota > Metazoa > Arthropoda > Chilopoda > Lithobiomorpha > Lithobiidae > Lithobius > Lithobius niger. The sequence continues at coordinate 28,741 of JAHWFP010011607.1, read as the reverse complement.
AGCAGTCACAAACGCTCCTAACCCAACATGTATTCAAGAGCTACAGAGCTTTCTGGGTTTTGTAAACCATTACTCAAAATACCTACCGAATCTCGCTCATATTCTGTCACCAGTAACACGTTTGTTAAGCCCAAGTGTGAAGTGGGTTTGGGGGGCAGAATGCGACCGAGCCGTGAGTAAAGTAAAAGAATTATTTCTTAAATCAAAAGTTCTGGTTCATTACGATCTGAAATTAAAGCTCAAGCTCGTTTGTGACGGCTCACCCTACGGGGTCGGCGCGTGCCTGATGCATGTCATGAAAAACGGTGAATCACGGCCGATAGCTTTCGCTTCACGTAAACTCACTCAAGCGGAAAGAGGCTACTCGCATTTTGACCGGGAAGCACTCAGCGTGGCTTGGGGAGTGAAACGGTTTCATGAATACGTTTATGGTCAGCGATTCATACTGCAGTCTGATCAGAAGGCTTTAGTTTGGATTTTTGGCCCTAAAAAGGGAATACCGCAGATGGCAGCCGCCAGGGTTCAGCGTTGGGCAGTGATGCTTAATGCTTACGATTACGAATTCGAACACATTCCCGGTAAATTGAATTTGACGGCAGACGCTTTATCGCGCCTTCCCCTCCCAAATACCGAGGAATTCGAGAAAGCAGAAGAGCAGTACAATATTCTTACTTTAGAAACTATTTCTAATCTTCCAATTTTAAACGAGACACTCGTTCTTGAAACTAAACGTGATAAAATCCTTTCAAAAGTTTATCGTTATGCGAACCATGGTTGGCCTGACAAATGCGAAATTCCCGATCTGTTACCGTACTTCACCCATCGTGCTGAAATCTCTGTCGAAAACGAAACCTTATTTTGGGGGTATAGAGTCCTGGTGCCGACGGCCTTGCGGAGACAAATCTTGAAAGATCTACACAGTGCTCACTTAGGCATAGTTAAATTGAAAAGTTTAGCTAGACAAAAAGTCTGGTGGCCTAAGATTGACTCTGACATTGAAAATAAAGTTAGATCATGCCAAAATTGTCAAGAGTATAAAGATACTCAAACGTCAGATCCTAAGCATACGATGGGGCCGATGGACAATTACATGTTTTTCATTCTTGTAGACGCACATTCAAAAATTCCTTTTGTGCATAAAATGAAGTCAACAACGTCCGCGCGTGTCATTGACGTTTTAAACAATCATATAGCTTTATATGGTTTAATGGACAGCTTAGTTACGGACAATGCTGCCCAATTTTTGTCCGCAGAATTCCGAAATTGGTTAAAATACAACGGAATTAGGCACATGACCGGGCCAAGTTTTGCGCCTTGGACCAACGGTTTGGCTGAGGTATACGTCCGTAATTTCAAGAGAGTCGACAAGGCTGCGCGGCGACAGGGGTCTACTATTCAAGAGAGTATAAATTCTTACTTGTTATCAGCACGAATCACTATCTCCGCTACCACGCAAGCAACACCCGGAAAATTATATTTTAACCGAGAATTAAAGTTTCGGCTGGATTTATTGTTCCCTGACCCTATTGCAGCCGTTCGCCGTAAACAATTAAAACAAGTACAGAGCACCCACCATCGTGAGTTGAAAATGTATCAAATAGGTGAAAAGATTTGGTATCGTGACTTTTCAACGACAAATGACAGGCTATGGTCAGTCAGTATGGTTAACCAAAAATGTGAAAATCGGTCCTATACTATCGTTGATACTAATGGTAATACGATTCGCAAACATCGCGAACAGCTAAGGTTATATACCGCGGAAAATGATTATCCAGAACAGCCTCCAAACGCACTTGTTTCGACGGCGAAAAGCAGTAATTTCTCCATGCATAATGAGCAAGATCACTCAAATTTCAAACGCATGTCTTTTGGCGGTAAACAACGTGAAAAGCCAAGTTTCGCTGACGTAGTTCCTGAGCGTCGATCTCTCGGCCAATCCAGAAAGTTAATTTCTGTTACTGAGGGAAAAATTCCACCAATCCAACAGCTTGAAAAATCACCTGAGAATTTACATCGCAAGTCACCAGGTGGCAGGAAATCTCCAGCGAAATTATCCCACACACACGAAGTGGATGAGTCTGCTAACGTAAATAGCCAATCACCTTTGGCTACTACCAGCGCCCCTCTTGAAGGAAATTCTAAGCCAGAAAGGTCACAATCTCCATCGATTATTACGTCACCATCCACTAAGCAATCACCACCGAAGCCAGGTCATGCTAACAAAAAAGCGAAACCGAATCCCAATAAATGCAAAGTTGTGCTATCACCAACACAGGTAGATATTGCAGCGCAGCTTCGGTGAAGCCTAATCCAAAGCAACTTCTTTGGCACCGAATTCTCAATGCCAGATGTTTGTCCACAGCAACGCTGTAGCGTTTCAGCTGCAGAAATGGTTGCTGCAAAAAGAAAATTAACCAAAAAAGGCTACGAAAATTAAAACAACACTGAAAATTTTAATTGAATTTATTGTAAAATTGCTCCAGAAATCAAAATAAAAATTTAAAACTGGCAAGTTTTCAGTCAGTTTATTAATGTTTATTTTTTTGCTTAATCATGTACATCTTCAGTTCTTTATTTTTTGTAAAACAGCTTTCAAAAATAGTGTTTAGTTTTTCCTCGAAAGCGAAAAATTATGTATCTTTCTTTAAAAATAGGTAGTACACTAAAAAATACATCTTGCCTTCGTAATCATGATTTTATTTCCAGCTAGGCTTAGATTATTTTTTTTTCTGTTTTTTTTTTTCGCTCGCTGCATTGTGGAGTCGTCACTTGTGTGCTCCACAATGGCAGCCATCAATTTCATGTCAATATGTTAACCCTACCAAGATACTCCTTTAACTACTAATAGGCTATTCAATAATTATATATTGTATTAAGTTGCATCACATGACTTCCTGTTATAATTGTATATAAAGGGAAGTAAACAGGAAGTTCGCTGTCTTATCAGCTGTAGCCTACACTCTGGTAGTCCGTGTGTTTATTACCATTGGTGCCCACGCTGGGCTAAGGTGTGTCCCCGCCGAGGACATCACAGTACGCCTAATTCAAATGTGTGAACGTTTGTGCAGCTGCTTGCAAGTTTTCGAGGCTCGGCCTGAAGAAGATGCAGATCTCAGCCACCGAAAATTTGCCTGTAAATTATCATTTACGTGGAACTTTTGGTATTGCGTGAACTGTTGGTGTGAGTCGTTTGTGAGTACTACCGCAGAAAACAGAGTACCATGGCACTAAGATTGGCACCGCACCGGCTGAACATTTTCTGGTCACTAACCACAATCTGTAACGTTAAGAACCAACAGAAAAATAAAATTGAGTTCAAAGTTCAGTAGCCTACTTGGTGATTATTTTTTATGTATATTTTTTGGAGGGGTTAAGTGATTATTTATGCATATTTTTTTGGAGGGGGGAGGGGCTACATAAATGAAATTGATGATTCCATTTCCAACCATAATTAGTTTGATTAGGCTACTTTAAAAAAATACCGTTGGTACCGGAAGTACCGAAGGGAAGTACCGCCAAATTTTAAGAACTAATAAATACCGAGTACCGCGTTACCTAGGCTGGTATCGGCACCGTCACAATTAATCCTTCAATTAATTGCAGTCAATACAGTTTAAATTAAAAGGCTTTTCACTTTATTAATCGAGTCAAACTTAATTTGTACCTTCTTTACAAGCCTTGTTTCTTTCAAACTTCTCCAAATGATCTGCCGCTCAAACGGCGTGCTCCTCCCACATTTCATTGTTCTCCAGGCCTTCAGCCAATCGAGAGGGAATAGCTATCCTCGACGACCGCGGAGGTGGGCTGGAAATCCGAGCTGTTTCAATAAAAAGGGTCAGCAGTCCTCACTCCTTAGCATAGCTCACAGATTTCAGGCTAGAGGTGGTCACGCCGATCGTGAGTGGAGATGTCACGGTCCGAATGTTGCCATGCCGGGCAATTGGTAGTGGTTCGTATTTGTCACTAGTTTAACTTTAAATGTATATCTTTAGATCCCCATTCTAAATTTATAGTTTAAACTTAAATTAACTTCTAGTTTGAGTATTATGGTTTAACTTAGCCCATCGGCATTTCTGGACCCAGTTATCCATAACTTCAGGGTGGTTTCCTTCCCTAACTGCTGTCGATCTTGTTTATTTTAAAAGCTTTAATCTAAACAAATGTTCATTTAAATCATGTAGTATTTGACGAAGCAGAGTACTTCCATGGTGGATACCCAAATCTAGTGTTGATTTAGTGAAGGTTAGTTTGATCTATTGAGGATTTATCAGAAACAAAATTGTAAGGACTAATTTTATAACTTGCGGATGCATTTTACAACTTAGAGGGTTTTGGATAAAACCCAGGGTAACTTTTCCTAAGATAAAAATTATGTTGTGAAACTTCGACCCCAAAGTTCGGTAATCGAATTTTCTTGTAAATTCATAGTGCTTTTATTTAAAGCTTTCTTGTGTGTTTAGTAAAAACTAGTGTTCAAAATGTAAAGTGCCATTTATATTTGTTAACTGCACTTCATAAAACCAAGAGTTTCAAACTTCATTTCGTTACCTAGTAGATTAATTGCTAGAGTTAGATTTTATGCATTTTAATATTTAAACTCCGTTTAGCAGTTAATGTAACTCCACCATGGTGGCAGCACGTACCTAGTTATTAATTACTGGATGGGCCTATAAATTAGGATATAGACACTCTATTCCCCATGCCGGGTGACTAGACAAACCGTGATGTTTTCAGAAAAGTCTAAACAGTCACTTCAGAGTAATTTTAACGCACCGAAGTACACCAAATGTCGGGGATTCTACAAGCACCTCGGCCGTCGTAGCATCCGCCTGTACCCTCTGTATCAGCCTCTTGGTCCTCACTCTGTGTTACGACGAGGGCGGCCGTTCTCTCAGATAGCCTTGATCCGGCCAGGGTCGTCGGCCAGTTCAATAGCAGCACAGCTTTCCTCACGTCCAGTGCCTCCTGTTGTGGCCCGTCATGGCCTTCTTTCCGGGGAACGGACTTTCACTTCCTTTTCCACCGTCTCCCTCAGTTGGCCGACATTCCTGCCATTCCAGTTCAGCTTCCAGTTGATGGTCCGATGGATGTTGTTACCGGACCAAGCTGCTCCATCCGCGGATTGTTCCCCGGACCTACCACCACCTACGCCGGATGAGGTGTCATGCCTCCTCTGCTTGGATCTTGCTTCCCGAGCATTGCCTGTGACCTGGCCTTTGTCTCCGATTCCAGACTCTCCAGGTTTGCCTCGTCATTCACCAGACTGTCTCTCGTTGACCCGCGGTCCCCGGTGTGCCTGTTCTGTTCCGATCCCGTGGTTGCGGGTGCCTCGCAAGTCAGGCTTTCTGCCTCTCCAGCTTCGCACAGTCCAGTCACCTTGAACCAACCATGTTCCTCGGGTGCGGCCTTTCAGTGGTCATGTGTGAACAATCTTGTCTCCATCAGTGTCTCACGTTCTAACTAAGTGTTCTACTGTTTGATACGTTTGTTTGTTTCTCCAATGAGATGTTATAGGCGTTGCTGCGTCGGCGACTTTCTCCCTTTAAACACACCGCATCAACTACGCATTGCTGAAATCTGCCGAGCGATGGCGCTCTGTGTGTTCCTGTCCTAATTTTTAATCTTTTGCTAATAATTACCATGGGATCGAAAAACTAAAAGACTAATACGGTAAAAATTAAAACTATTTATGCCAACAGATCGCCGAAAAAAAATTATAATATACTAGCCTAAAAAATTATAAAGTGTGATGTTAAAATACAAAAATCGTAATGAATACGTTGAGTTTTCTAGCTGGTATATATGCGAGTCAAAAGCTGCAGTCATTAACTAGTAGTTGGCATATGTTTTAAGCTTAGCTCGGTAAGTTGCGCATACGCGCAACGAAAAGGTACTTTGGTATAATCACCCCGAGTATACCCCGATGTATAATCAGGTTATTATACCACACTAGGTCTATTATACCCCGCAGCTCTACCTTCCACCATGCTAGCAAGCGGGTATATGCTCACTCTTATACCTTAGCACCAGGAAAGGATAGGTGCATCCGTAATCAGTTACTGGTTTTAGGAATTCCATTGAATGTTGTCTTGCAGGAGTTATGTTGTGGTTGGAACTTTGTTTCTGAATTTATATCAAAATAGTTTCGACTTCTGTCTCTTTCATCTTGGCATCGATTGTTACAGCTTCGAACGCTATGAGCTGAATTGATCAGTGCCTACTGAGCCATCCTTACTGCTGGCCACATGATCTCGTTTTTGAGGCAATGCTAGCTGGCCGAGAGTCAGCAGTCCGGCTTCTTTTCCCCTATGTCTTTAAAAAGAGTGCCAGTGGGTTCCAGCTCATTATATATATACCAGTATATAAGAGTGCCAGTGGGTTCCAGTATATATATACTGGTTGTAAGTGCTTTGATTTAGACTGTGTACAGTTGCTTCACTTTTATTAAGCTGTTCCCTTAATTTTTTTTAGGCTGTTAATCAGGTACTACAAAATCTTATGATTTCTCATGTCGAGTTACGTACAGAAGAATGCCCGGATATTCAGCCATACACGTTCAAACGAAATGTACAGAAAATTGTTGTACCTTTGGGAGAAGAACTAAAAACACTCGCAGATAAGTTTCAGAATGTAAGCCAAACTTGGATGTGTTATAAATAATAACCTGCATAAAATAATTCTCTTCAAATAACAACTTATTAATGTGTAATATTTCTGTAAGTGGTTTTGCATTTTAGCTGTTGGGCTTTATCATCCTTCTATAAAGAAATAATGAAAATATATTTCTTTACTGCCAAAACAACTTAACCTGATAATTTTAGCATTATCAGTTGCATTACATTGTCCCAATGTGATGTTCCCCTGGAGGTTTCTTCCGGTTCACGGACGCCTGCTTGCATATCCCACTGCGCATGCGCGCGACGCAGTCCTCCCTTATAAAACCGAGAGCGTGGACGCTTTCGGCATTCATTTTCCTCCAGCGTACGTGTCGTCTAACGACCCTATGTCGCTCTGTTCCCCGCCTTTCGTCCGGTTCAAGACTCCCTTTGCCCGAGTTGCCGTACGGCTTACCTCACCGGCAACTGCCGAAGTCCATTCCCAAGATGTCAATGTCAACCTTCTCCGACGCTCATCACCGTTCCGGCTGGCTGCACCCGCACCTGCGGCATCCCTTCAGCTTTTGGCTTTCGGACGGAAAACATGCCCGAGTTGCTGAACGGCTTACCTCACCAACAACTGCCAAACTCCGTACGCAAGCTGTCAACGCCAACCTTCTCCGTCGCTCATCACCGTTCCGGCTGGCTGCACCCGCACCTACGGCATCCATTCGGCTTTGGCTTTCGGACGGAAAACACTCCCCCTACCAGCCTCCTGTAAACGCGGTCTCGTATCAGACACTCGTGGTGAGACCACCTCAACACCACCGAACAAAAACCCAAGGGCAGAAATTAAAAAAATTGCATATTTTGTAAATTACACCTTTTTTTTTCAGGCATAAAGCCAAAACCACATCAGCTTAGTGTTTTACTAGGAGGGGCTTCCTCTGCGAAGGTACTTAACCTCATAACCCTGTACAGACACCTTAGTACGATATTTTTTATTTGTAATTACGGTGACGACTTCGATTATTTATGAAAAATGTCCGACGTCAATTTCACTTGTCTGCTTCTGCAAACGCTTGAAAAAACTAACCTAATTTAATTTTATTCCAACCAAACCTAAGCTGGTATATTTAATCTTTTATTTAGGCACTCTAAAATGCATTTTAGTATCGTAACTTTTTGCCATGAACCCTACCGTAGCTCGAACTTTATGTTTGTGTATTTTAACGGACCCAGTGTTCATTTTATGTTTATTTTATTTAGGTATCTCCTCTCCAGCGTGGCTACCTACCCAAAGCAAAACAATAATAGCCTTTCCTTCAATTAAAATCGATCCATAAGTTTAAAACTGATTAAACACTTCGTTCTCCCCCCCCCCCCCTCCCCCACCTTCAATAGTTGCGATACGTTGTTGGGGAGTTTGGTACGTCTGGCAGCTCACCAAGTGTTAACCCCACAGTTTAAGGACTTGATTGAATAAGTGAAGGGGTTGCTGGAATTCAAAATTAACCATAACTGATTGAACAAGGCTGGTAGTCGTGGTTCAGTTTTGGTGTTGGTTTAGTGTTGAGCGATCGTGTGCTCTGGCTCGCCTGAAGTTCACGGGCGACACTAACCTTGGGCTATGGCCTTAAATCGAATAAGAACGGCATTAGGCTAACTTGGGAAAATTTGGATTAGTTAAGTTTTGGGCAATTTCAAGAGTGAACTGCAAAACAAAGTTGTTACGGGGTTGCAGGACTGGACAAGCAACAGGAATGATCGGGTTTGAATTTAAATTCGGGGATTGGGAGGATTAGGAAAATTTCAAATTATAGGGCCGAAATTACCTTTGGATGCGGGGAGTTGTACAGTTGGAGACCGAATGGAATTTTAGGTTAATACCTAATTGTTAGGAACACCCGGCGGAAGTGCAAACGAGCTCGAGCCGTTACAATTGATGTCAAGCATTATGTTTAGACAAATGATAGCTATGTTTTGTTACAACAATTGATCAAATAGGATTATTTCAACTAACAATGAGTATTAATGTTGCAGTGACAATGGCACATTACAATTTGACGTCATGTGCACTTCGGACTTGTTTGATTTCACAAATGACGTCAGCGTCAGCTGGAGTGGTACAATTCCAAAGTTGAAATCCGGAATCGCAACAACGTAATATCGTAGTTTTATTTTTATAGGCCTATTCTCACGTTGTTTATGAGTTTTAAACTCACTGCACTTTCATACCAGGCAATTGCTCCCAAGTCAGAAAAATATCCTTTGTCAATTCAGCTCCATCAATACCCAAACTGTAAAAACACGGAGCCAACTCCCCATGCACTAAGAGCGCTCAGCTACCCTGCCCGTCCGCGCTGTCATGCCGACTTCCGGTAGTGCCAGCTCGTCTGGTTTGGGTCGGTCTCTCCTTCCTCCAAGAGCATCCCTCTACCCCGATTTT
>JAHWFP010011607.1:0-19596 GCA_023313725.1 Lithobius niger | reverse complement strand
GGTTGCCGTCGCTCTCCTACAGGTTCGCCCTTGCCCTCCTCCTGGCTGCCAAGCAGCTGGTATAAAACTAACCTGCAAGAGGGATCCTTAGCACAACTCAGAAATCTCAAGGCTAGAGATAGCTACGCCGGTCGGGGGAGTGGAGATGCCGCAGTCCGAACGTCGCCATGCCGGGCGAAGGTAGTTGGTTCGTATGTAACTTAGTTTAGATTAGAAGTTTAACTTTTGGACTCTTAATTCAAAATTTATAGTTTAATCTTAAATTAACCTTTAGTCTTGAAAGTAAATTATGGTGCGTTAAGCCATCGGCATTTAGGACGTTAACGGCCGTAATGTAACGGTTCACGGTCCCTTTCTAAAAACCAGCTTTTTTTTCACCGTTTTCTTTAGCGTAGCTAAATGTAAACAAAGGCCATTGGGTCAATTAGATTTGCAGAAGCATAGCACTTCATGGAGGGTACATCCCATTTCTGATGTGAATTCCGATGGGAACGGCTTGATCTTTTGGGAGTACCATTAGAAACATAACTGTCAGGTTTAGGTCTGCTTTTATCGATCAGCTGTGGCTGTGCATAAAACAGAGGGCTCTTTTGCGAAAACCGCGTTGCCTCCACAAAGTCACTCTTTTCTATTTGAAATTATTGTAAGTAAGTTTTGAACATAATCCAAGTTCTTGTAAAGCTTGTATGTACGAATTTTAATGTAAAATTATCCGTTGTCGTTTTTCACTGAAAAAAATTAAGTTGCATTTTTGTAAATACTTTTCAAAATGTAAAAAGTGCGAAGTTAACTTGTTTGTCTCAATAATAAAACCAGGAGTTTTAAACGCCAAACCAAGTTATTATTTTTGAAACTAGAAGTTAAGTGTTAGACAATTTTCTAAATTTAGCTTAGCTAGTTGTCCCACCTTGGTGGCAGCGATACCTGCTTTTTATCGTTAGGTTGGGGTTAAGTTTTGGACCCCAAATGCTCCACTCCCGACGCCGGGCTGTAGCAGTTGTGCTGTTTAGAAACAATAGTACCAAAAATCGAGTAAGACGAAAGAAAGTATACCCAGTTTCACCAGCGTCGGGCGGTGCTACAAGCACCTCTCCTGTCGTAGCATCCGCGTCCCGTTACACTCCGCCCTTCCGCCGACACGCTTCGACGGAACTCTAGTCCTTTCGGCCTTTCTCGCACCAGATTCCCGGATGTAATGTGTTGCAGGCAACCCGTCTGACTCCCGTTTCGGTTTCAATTGTTTCCAACAACGATTGAATTTGCTACCGAGCTTAGTTACACGATGTCACCTCGTTCAAGTTTTCAAACGACTGGGTCAAGATTCAAAGCCTCGTTCGAGTGAAGAGCCAAGACTGTTCCTGTTCTCCAAAGCTTCTCTTCTGGCAACAGTTTTCTGTCCGCTTTCTCGCTCGTCTCATTCGTGGCTAAATCCCACGTTTTGAGTGAACAACCAAGTTGGAAGCCGTCTACACTCCTGCCTCTTGTCTCGACCGTGGCTCACCCCACGCATCGAGTGAATATCAAGTCAACAGTTGCTGTCCACTGCTGCTCGGCTCACTCGTGGCTAAATCCCACGTTTTGAGTGGAAATCCAAGAACGAAGCCGTCTACACCTCTTGCTGCTTGTCTCGACCATGGCTGACCCCACGTCTCGAGTGAAAATCAAGTCACTTGCTGCTCGTCTCATTCGTGGCTAGAACCCACGTTTCGAGTGAACCAAGACGGAAGCCGTTTGCACCCCTTGCTGCTTGTCTCGACCGTGGCTGACATGATGACATGACGTTCTCGAGCGAAAATCAAGATAATAGTTGCTGTCCACTGCTGCTCGTCTCATTCGTGGCCAGAGCCCACACTTTGAGTGAACCAAGACGGAAGCCGTTGCACGTCTTCCTGCTTGTCTCGACCGTGGCTGACCCCACGTCTCGAGCGAAAATCAAGACATCAGTTGCTGCCCACAGTGCTGCTCCGTCTCATTCGTGGCTTAAAACCCACGCTTTGAGTGAAGAGTCAAGGTGGAAGCCATCTGCATTTCCTACTTCTTGTCTCGTCCATGGCTGATCCCACGTCTCAAACGAAATTCAAGTCACCAGCTGGGGTCCAAGCTGCCGCTCATCTCAGCGTGGCTAAAAATTAAAAAAATTAAGAACCCACGTTCTGGGTGAAGAGTCAGGTCGGATGTCGTCTCGATCTCTTGCTGCTAGTTCGACCGTGGCTGACCCCACGTTTCGAACGAAAATCAAGTCTACAGTTGCCGTCCACACTGATGCCCGCCTCATTTATGATCATACTCACGTTTTGTGGTAAGTTTCACGCCAGAAGCCATCGACATTGCTTGCTTCTTGTCTCGTCCATGACCACTCCACGTCCCGAGTGGAAATCAAGACAAAAGTTGCTGCTCACACTGGTGCTCGTCTCATGCGTGGCTAAAACCACGTTTTGGGAGAAGAACCAAGTCAGAAACGACCGTGACTGGATTCAAGCCTCGTGTAACACAAGACAATAATGGCCGTCCACACTGATGTTCGTCTTATCTAAAACAAATCGTCTTTTTCACTGCGAAAAATCCAACACGTATCAACTTAACATAACAGCCTCAAAGAAGCTGCTGGATGGCCGCCTCAGTGATCCAACCGCGCATGCGCATGTACCCTATACTCCCTATACGAATGACGACTATGTGAGCCTGCCATATCTTGGTCTTAAGCTGCCGGCCGGGCGGCCGCTCATCTCTGCCGGTTCTTCTCCTTCGTCCGAAAACATTGTGAGCCCCTTCCCGTTGTTCCCGGGACCGCTCCACCTTCTGTTAGACCAGGCTGGTATTGCACCCCTGCCTTTCGGTTGGAACCATGGCCTCCCATCGAGGTCATCAACAGGACTGAACACACCGCCTTTCGTCCGGACGCCTCCTGCTTTCGGCTCCTTTGGTCCACCATCCTTTGGCCAACAACGCCTTCAGTAACCCGCCCCATCGCTGCTCGACATACGGGAAAGCCGTGGCTCCCTATACCCTTGGGCCGGCTACGCCCATCACCTGCAGTGAAGCTCAACACATCATCCAGGACACCGTCCGAAAGATGCATAAAATCCCGACGCATCCACCATCGCGTACGTCGTCTGCCCATCACGCCCGCGCTCAAAACGGGGTCGCCTCGTCTGCCTGCCACGAAGGACACAAACGCAATGCTTCTTCTCCTCCTAGTGCCTTCAAAAAACGTAAGGCCGCCTCTCCTCCAAGACATGAAGAACTTTCACTACAGACCCCTCCAGCACCGCAAGCGCTCCTTTCGTCCGCTCCACTTTCGGCCGGCAGAAGGATCCATTTCCTGGACGATTCGGCCGTCGATCCGACTCTACCGCTCGCAGCAATATTAAAAAACCGTCGAAGAGACGGTTCCAGTCTGCTTCTTATACAAACCTCGCAGTCTGCTGACGCTCCCGTCATCAATCGAGGCCTCAAAACCGGATTTGGCTTCGCCCTCCGGGTCATGATCTCCAAACCACACAATATTCTCGGCCAACCTACAACCTTACTTACGTGTCTTCTCAGGAATGAAAGCTCCCTCCTCGGCAAAGGAGACCCCCTCATCCTCGACAAGGAGCCACCAGCCCCACGTCCCGGCCATGAGAACAGCTTCTTTCGTTCGCTTGGAGATGTCGCAACCAACCCACACGACTTCGACACTTCCCGAATGCGAATTCCTCTGCAGTGAGGTCAAGACGGATTTCGGCACCACTCTCTCCATTCCGATGAAAGCTGCCGTTCCGATTTTCGCTCTTTATGAAAACAACAAATGCCTTCGGCTGAGCCTCCGAGCCGCCTCACAAGCCGACGTCCTCAACACGACAGTCAATGTCTAATGAAAATTTTATTTTTTCTGCGGACTTAAGCCCAGAAAATATGCGGAACCTTTCATCCCTTTTTTCGCAACTCTTTCTGAAAGCAAGCATCGCAACCAATCTCTCTCTGAATTGGGCAACCAGGGCCCTATTTAACAACACCCTCCTCCTTTAGGAAATTGCTCTTTCGTCCGCCAACAACTTGAACGTCTCCACACGGCACCGTCTCCACAACCAACCTACCCACGAGTCGGACATCCCCTTCCGAAGCCTCATCCCGTCTCTTTCCCCACTCTTGGACATCTAAATTAAGCCGCTCCTTTCAATAGAAAAGGCAATCAAACCTCCCGCCCTTCGCCAGACGACTGGAACAAAGCTACGGCCACAGCGCCGCCAATCCATCCGAAAGTTAACTCCTACTTTCAGCCGAGAAACCAACAGCCCTTTCGGTCCGATCCCCCTAGCTCCCGCTCCGGCCAACGCAACCAGCAGGAGTGAGCCTCAACTCCTGACCGCTGCAGCCGCCACTCGTCACCAGGGGGCAGGAGCTCGTTTCATTGAAACCAAGACGCCTCCCGCCTCTCCTGCCTTCCAGTCGGCGCAAGACTTTGCCTCTTCTTCCCAGCTTGGCAGAAACTCAACACGGAAATGCTATCCTTCATAAAACATGGCTTTCGGCCTACACTCTTGCTTCAACTGCCGCTAACATCCTTTCCCCCGTGAAAGCTCTCTCCTCCATCCACGCAAGGCCTTTCGTTCGAAGTTTCTAAGCTCCTCCTGAAAGATGCAATCATGGTCTGCCACAAACTAGGACCAGCCCTTCGGCCGACGGTGTCCTTCATTCATCCAATCCCTTCGGCCATTTGGCTCCGAGGAAAACCCAACGCCCCGACTTACACCAACACAGGGTTTACTTCGAACTTTTCGAAGACCACCGCAACTCTGCTTACTCCGCTCGATTGAGTAGAAATGACTGACTACTAGTCGTATAACAACCACCGAGTCCTTCCATTGTCCAACTTTAAAAAAAAAACAAAAAAAAACTGACGAAAAGGAAGAAACCAACTTCTTCTCCTCACTGACTCGCATTCTAACGTATGGAACCACACAAGAGTTAATTGACCCATGGTAACTTGTAACATTCAGGGCAATCGCCACATCATTAACCTCCGACAAAAGAAATCCTCACACCAGCATCTTGAGGGAATCCATCGACCTCCACCTCACACAACCTGACGCAAAGGTCGTGAATGTAAACGGACTACACCGGCTGCGACCTATTGTTGCAACCTGTACAGTAGTCAATCCCCCTTAAGCACTCAAAACGAAGCAGAAGCAAGCCAACCACAATGGAAGCTAAACATTCACGATGGAAACAAGCCAACCGGTGAAGAGGGCAAGTGACCAAACTTCGAGGTTCATCAGCTGTTCTGAACAAATTACGAAGTTTTCAATAACTTTTTGGGGGACAGCCTGCTTGCATCTCGGGGCGCCCGTCAAGGTGGTGCCCGCTACCAATTTTGACGAGGTCAACTGATAATGCTAAAATTATCAGGTTAAGTTATTTTGGCAATAAAGAAAGAACATTTTGCCGGCCCCCAGTCAGGCCGGCTAAACATGGTTTCTTTTTGCCTAAAACGTACTTAACCTAAGTCCCGCCCTACCTCCCCTCTCGAGTCACCGCCTGACATATTGAGAGTAAAATGAATGCCGAAAGCGTCCACGCTTGCGTCGCGCATGCGCAGTGGGATATGCAATCAGGCGTCCGTGCACTGGAAGAAACTTCCAGGGAAACATCACATTGGGACAATGTAATGCAACTGATAATGCTAAAATTATCAGATTAAGTATGTTTTAGGCAAAAAGAAACCATTTTTAGCCGGCCTGACTGGGGGCCGGCAAAATGTTCTTTTTACTTCCTCTTATTTTTACTTCTTCCTAAAATGTTATGCTTTACAAATAATGCCTGGTTCCTGTCACCACCAAAACAAAAATACTGTTTTGAATCGTTCAAAATGTTCTCTGGACTGTTTATACTTCTATAGAAGGCAAGGACTGCATTTGGAGTCCAGTAAGAAGACTTGAAGCCAGCTGACAGAAATCTTGTAAAATGTCTTGAAGCTGCCATTTTAACTTGTAGGGAAGGTTGCCCGCCTTAAATAAGCTTCCCAGGAATCCTGATTTCAGTTCGTTTTACCTGTATGATCTGTGATGTCTGTGTCTGTGATGATGATTAAAGGTTCAACTCAAACAGACGTGATTGGGCCGGAGAGATTGATGTATCGCTATCATTTCGTTCCTTACATTGCACATTTACTTGGCGGTGCAAACAACTCAAGCAAGAGGCAGTTTTGATGAAATCATATTTAATCATGATAAAAAAATAAACAATACATACAAAACATGTATACAATATATGGCAAAAGGGGAGGGCATGGCTCCACCGACGTGTGCCTATCCGGTGCACCCCAGAGCTCTGAGTGCGTAGCGGCCCTTGCAAGATGCAGGTAGGGAGGAGGGAGCGGTCTCCTGCCTTCCACCTGCTTCGGACCTCCGCAGTGTGGGAGCTTGGTTCAGAAAGCCGGAGCCCCCTACCGACAACAAACAAGAAACACCTTCGTAAAAAAAAATAAGGGCGGGCGGGCGAAAAATAACAAAATTCATGACATGCTGTCTGGCACTCAGACAAAGGGCTTGCTTGCGTTAGCATCGGCTTGACAGACAAACAATAGGCCTGCTCATAGCAGTAAGTCAAAACGTGATGCATGCGCTGTCCACTCCTACAAGCAGGTCAGCAGTCCATCAAGGCCAAAGGTTGGAGTTGCCTGCACCGCACCCAAACTGTCCCGAATGTAAACATTGTTCCCAATTTACTTGGCGGTGCAAACAACTCAAGCAAGAGGCAGTTTTAATGAAATCATATTTAATCATGATGAAAAAATAAACAATACATACAAAACATGTATACAAGATATGGCAAAAGGGGAGGGCATGGCTCCACCGACGTGTGCCTATCCGGTGCACCCCAGAGCTCCGGGTGCGTAGCGGCCCTTGCAAGAAGCAGGTAGGGAGGAGGGAGCGGTATCCTGCCTTCCACCTGCTTCGGACCTCCGCAGTGTGGGAGCTTGGGGGCCGGACAGGATTCCTGGACCTGCGCGGCAGGTTCGGAAAGCCGGAGCCCAAACGAAACCCAGAGGGTAGAGGCACCCAAGAGGAAAGGAAAAGTGCCGGATAAAAACCAAAAACAAACACCAAGTGCACATGCACAAGGTACTGAGAAAGAAAACGACCCCCAAAAACAGAGAACGCAGCTAAAGCTCTCCATAAAAAAAGCAGGTACATAGCCTAAAAACAAGAAAAAAAAAACAGAAATAAAAAATTCTGTGAAACAAAATCCAAAGCAATTCCAACGCTCAAAAAAACAGCAGCAATACCCACTCCCACAAGTTACCCCAGCCGAATGCTCGCTCAACGTCATTCTAATTGTAAACTAAAGTAAACTGGAAGGCTTCTGTTATGCAGAACTTGGACCGCACGGGCCGTAAACCAAGAAGCAACCACCCCCACCAACAGAACTGAACTAAAAACATAAAAGGCATAGCATGATCGGAGATGCGATGTAGGCCTACGTAAAGCGCTCGGACATAGGCATGGAGGTCTACGTAAAGCGCAGCACACAATGCGGTTAAAAAACAAAACACAGCCGCCTCTTGACAGGGGATGCAAACGGTTGTCGCACTCGCGAAGCAGTCTTGACGCCAACCCTGTCGCGCGTCAAGCAGGCAAGATGACACCGAAGCACAGCAGCAAGTTAAATGCAAATACCGAAGCGCGGCCAAACAGGCAAAACTCAAGGACAGAAGCACAGCAAAGTGGGCTAAACTAAACACTGAACCACTGCAAAATAAGCAAAACGCAGACACCGAAGCACAAGGAGGCACGCTCCCCCAAAGCCCAGCAAGGCTAAAACGCAAACACCGAAAATGGGGCACAAGCTCCGCCTGCCCAGCTTAACACCAGGGCTCGGTTTCATAGACGACTCATCTTCACCTGTGCGGCACGCAAGGTTGAAGCACTAGTGTGGATATAACGCACATAACAGTTCGACGACCACCGGCCTAGGGTTTGGATGAGATGGTCTTCAATGTTGGCTTTAGCAGCCGACGTTGCAGCACCAATGCGGAAGGAATGGCCGCTGTACCGAGTGCAGTCCAACCCCAACCGCGCAATAAGCTGCTTAAGCTTTGCAATAAAAAAGGGGCGTGACAAGGCTGCTCCAGAGTCTTCAACAAATAGGGGTCCACCGGTGATGCTCCCAGACCCTGACGCAGCATGCAGTAATCCCGAAGAGAGTGAACGGGGCACACGGAAGTTCCGGTGCAGAACAGAGGGATGCTCACACCCTGACGAAAGGGGTCTGTCTTCGAAGCACGCAGACGGATAGAAGCCGTTGTAGAATCGTTGCCAAGCTGAACCGAACCCAACGACAAGTTCAAGGCTGGGTCGAACGTGTTGTTCACGGTGAACTCCCCACACCGCAGGAAACCGAAGAATGCCATCACGCACACAGTTGAAAGCATTAAATCAACAAATGGAGAAAACACACCCATCTGCAGTCGCCGGACTAATTCCCGCAGCAATCCAATAGAAATAGGTAGACGTGGACGCCGAGTTTGTGCGGCAGATCGCTTAATAGCACGCAAGATGGCTGCCAAACCAGGGTAAGGCACACCGATCACATCACATAAGTGGTTCGCATACCCTTTCCTAATGTATGCAAAACGAATTCCGCACAAGTACAGTTTAATTGTCCCATGCTGCAAACCGCGTACCCTATGACAAAAGGCTGCGAAGAATATCAACAACTGCTCCGACACTGGTGCAGGTTCCGAAGCAACTGAACGCTCGAAACCTTGCATGGCTAAAAAGAAACGATATAATTTAAAACCAGTGTCGTAGGCCTTCCTCGTGCTATTCGCAAGGGCACCTTCAAAAAGTTCGTCCACCACCGCCGCTAAGGCATCGTAGCTTGAAGAAACGTGGGACACTCTACTCTGACCCGCTCTGTGCTGGGAAGAAAAGCCTGGCGAGCATCCTGTAAGGAAAGGGGAGAAGGACCATTAGTTTGTAGCTGGGCGGAAAAGGTAAAACTGCCATGCGGAGCGCACCAGGTCAGACGTCGTACAAGAACCATTAAGCACGGAATTGGAGTCCACCCCTTACACAACACCTGCACCGTAGCCAAATTACTACAATTGATCCGTACATGCTTCCTCGGCCACTTACTTCCCCACGCAATGGCTGCCAGGACGATAGGAAAGAGTTCTCTGCACGAGTCCAGATGCCGACCCAGTTTGTCCGGCTGAAGTTCAGGCAGCCAAAAACAATCGAGGAATTGCCCCTCAAAAAATACCCGGCATCCGTATGCACTAGCAGTGAAATGCAAACCCATACCACTTGCATCTGTTATTTCTGACTCTTTGAAAAAGATAAACGCCATTCCAACACAAAAGAAATGTCCCCCAAAGCAGCAGCTCTTTCTTGCTGCTGCTGGATAAGGAAACAAAATGGTGTAATGTGCAGGTTAATTTAGCCACCATCAGCAAGTGGGCGACAAAAGCACGTCCAGCCGGAATAACTCGCGTGGAAAAATTGTGATGGCCTAGAAGAGACAGCAACTCACGTTTATAATGCCGTTTCTTGCCAAAATTTATGAGCAGGTCCCCAATGCGCAACTTCTTGTCTTCTGGCAAACGAGTCTCCATCTTCTCAGCGTCTATAATAATACCGAGGAATTCAAGGCAAGGAGTGGGGCCGACAGTCTTAAGCGGGGCCAGTGGAATCCGCAGTTTCCTGAAGACAAAGGACAAGAGTGCTTTCGTTCGGAATGCATCACTATCGGAAGCATCCACGGCCAGAAAATCATCAAGTAGATGAAGCAGGAACTGGATGCCATAATTGTGCTGTAGAATCCAACAAACAGCGACGGCTAATTTATCGAAAATCTTGGGACTACTTCTAGAACCAAAAACAAGCGCACGAAAAAATAATACACTCCGTCCCATTTAACACCATGTAAATGCCAAAGATCCGGGTGGATTGGTATGAGTTTAAAGGCATCCGTAATGTCAGTTTTGCACAGCAATGCGTCCGTGCCGATTTTTGAAACAATGTGAATGGCATCATCGATTCTTGTATAGGTAAGAGTACACTTGGACTTGTCAATCAGTTCGTTGATGCTGCTGTGGTCAGGGTCCTCATGCGGGGACGAGAGATCGACTATCAATCGCATCTTCCCAGAATATTTCCCCGTAGCGACGCCCAGTGGATTGACTCTGTAGATTGGAAACGGGGGGGTGCTTGAAGGGCCCAATGACATAACCTTTCCTCACCTCCTCCGCGATCAAGGCCGAGACCACAGCAGGTTCCTGTCTAGCTGAAAGCAAGTTTCTACAAATTAAGGACGTTTCGGGTAGCTTGTCGACACCTGTGTGAAAACCCAGGCGTACTAATGAGCTCCTGAACCTCAGCCGGATCCGGGTGCTTAAGCAGTTCCGATTCAAGAGCATCAATGTCAATTGGAGTGGACGCTGCCCAGTCAGAAGACGTTGCATACAGTCAGGCCGACGCCGTTGAGGAAGGCTTCTCTCCACCAGCCTTGGAACGCCATGAAGCTAGGGGATGGGCCCCGTTGCAGGAGGTGCAGGTGTGGCTAAAGGAACACTCAGTCCGCGAGCACCCCTTCACAGCATTAAAATTGTTGCAAATCTCCACCCCTTTATAAAAAAGGCGTTTGCGTCTCAATTTATCAGCCGGCGTAGAGAAGTCAGACATGTCCCTGCCACCTTGCCTCAGCCCTCTTGGACCACGTTGTGCAGATTGGGGCTGAGAATTAGAAACGAGGGGGCAGAACGACGAAGCATGAGCGATACTGTTACACACTGAACAAGCAGAAACTTTATGGCCAGCAAAAATTCGATTGAACACCACATTATCGATAATACTCCAGTCTACTGCGATGTTGGAGTGCTGCAAAAT
Source organism: Lithobius niger (assembly GCA_023313725.1). Lineage (NCBI taxonomy): Eukaryota > Metazoa > Arthropoda > Chilopoda > Lithobiomorpha > Lithobiidae > Lithobius > Lithobius niger. The sequence goes on along the minus strand of JAHWFP010011607.1, from coordinate 8,722 downwards.
CGCTGCTGCTTTCGAAGAAAACGCCAGATGATATTGATAAAAAGAATTGCCTCCGAAATTCCTGGCCATCTCTAATAAATGCCTCAAATAGAGATCCAGTTCCTTGTATCGATGTGGGTACGCATCGCACATAATAGACTTGAAAATGACGAAGGCCAAACAAAAATCGTCAATCGTCAATGAGCGTTGCAAACGTGAATCGCTAGCTTTCAATTGACAACACCATCCGACGTTTGCAGTGATCGCACGGCGCTCTGCATGGCAGGTTGATTTTGCGGAATTAAAAGTGATGCAAGATTAGCGTCCTTACCGTCAATTATATCCTTCCGTAGCTGGCCACTGACTAGCTCAACGTGCGCAACAGAATCCTCTGGAACGCCCGACCCAAAACCAGCATTCGAAAACGGGCCTTGAAGCGTGTTCGCGTAGCTTCCTCCGATACTTGACGGAAACGGAGCCCGAGGTTCAAGGCCTTCCCCCCTAAAAGCGGAAGCCGGCTGGCGGAAGAACGCCGAACTAAGTGTGCCTTGAAACGGAAGTCCCCGTTGACAGCCAGCGAGATGCGAAGCACCAAAACAGTCTACTGATCTTAAACTCGAACACGGGGCAGCGGTGCTATCTTGTACTTCATCACTAAACCGTGTGCGCTGTTGACTTAAAACATTCAACTGATCTTTGAGCGATACGACTTCATTCCGCAAACTATTTAAATAAATCGGCTCGTCGTTCCGACCTTGCTTTACTGTAGATGGAAGTACGGTTGGCGAATTTCGGTCGTCTCTGTTGGTGTTATTTTTACTTCTGACTGCATTATCACTCGACGATGTACGCTGCCGAGTGGGCACAAATACTGTTGTTACGATAGCATCATCTCCATCGGTGCGGCACTGTCGTCCATCTGTGGCGTCGTCATTTTCCTGCAGTAGTTGAAGAAGTAATGCACGTTTGAAGGAATTAGGCACTTTGATGCCCCTCCTGATTAATTTCACCTTTATGTCACTTACTGTCCAGTTAGCTGGGCTGTCCGGGTCCAGGGTAACCGACGGATTTTTACTTTTTAAGGGACGACCTCGCTGGCTCTTGCCGTTACTGGCACCGCTGTTATCCATCACTACTTTCAAGCAAGCTACTCGGATTTTAAGCTCAAGTATTAAAACAAATAACAAAATTCATGACATGCTGTCTGGCACTCAGACAAAGGGCTTGCTTGGGTTAGCACCTCGGCTTGCGTTAGCACCTCGGCGTTAGCACCTCGGCAACAGACAAACAATAGGCCTGCTCATAGCAGTAAGTCAAAACGTGGCGCATGCGCTGTCCACTGCTACAAGCAGGTCAGCAGTCCATCAAGGCCAAAGGTTGGCGTTGCCTGCACCGCACCCAAACTGTCCCCAATGTAAACATTGGTTCCCAATTTAAATGTCTAATTTTATTTTCCTCTACCATCAGTGGATCTTGACGTCTTTATTTTGGTCACATCATCTGTTGTTTTGCAAACTTACTGAACCGGCGAAACGGCGTTTTCTGATGCCGGGAGAACACTTGGCTTTTGTTGTGCAGAACAGTCCACATATGGTAGCACTGCCACAGCAGGAAGAGAAGGCTCACGCAAGTCAAGCAACTTAATCATTCGCTCCTCAAACGCAGAAAAAATGCCTGTCGATGTTTGAAGCCACTTCTCTATTCGTCGTTGCACACATTCTTCATGACAGCTTTAGTAGTTAGTCCCTCATGAGTCGCCACTTTCAGTTATTCGTATCTTTTATCATCGTCAATTTGTCTGTCCATTTCATTAGAATTCATTCCTTACACAACCAGAGGAAAAAGAGCGGCGTAACTTGTTTTGGCATTTCTTCCATATTGCTTTGTTATAATATTGTTAGAAAGAGAAGCATTCAGCATGCATCATTCATCGATCAACAAATTGAATTTAATTTGAAAAAGAAGTTTTCCCGAATCTTACGTTGGATTTAATTAATTAAATAATTATTGAAAATAACAATTTCAAATTAAAGAGATTTCCGAAGATTCAAAATATTTCTGCCTTCAATTGCCAAGGATTTTTGCACTCTGGAAAAAACGGCGCGTGAATGCAAGGCTGAGTGGCGGCAAATGAGAGTTTTCCCATCTTTCCAGAAATTTACGTGCATAATAAAAGAAAACACTGAATAAAATACCGGAAAACAACTTCAACATTACAAAGAGGTAGACAATGAATTCGGAATCATGGAAAAGTGCAAAATTACACGCGAAGGTGAGTTGAGATAAAAACGATCAAAAATGCATGCAATGTTAGGCCTAATTCATTTCACGTTAGTTCTAGTGTTAACCAAAACCTATGGATTTCATGAAAATCCGTTTAGCAACAAACAAAATGGAGAAAAACGTTCATTTCAGTCATCAAGGGTTTTCTTAGCAATTGTGGTGTCTCCTTTGTATTGTACGAATTAGAAAATCTTTACCGGAGGCGACGAATTCTGTGAGCTCTAAAGCATCTGCCTTGTTCGTGGCTATTTGGCGTTTTTTGGCGAATTTTGCCGAAGCAATAGCGAACAGAGTAGTTGGGTAGCCAGTTGCCGTTTTTGAGGTGAGGTACGACTTTTGGTCTAACTAATATTTTTTAACGGATTGGAGCTAAGTTTAGGGTTCTAAAGAAGAATCCGACGGGTGCCACCCCTAACACTTGGGCAAAATTATGTATTCCAAGATGGCTGCCAGAAAATATGCCAAAATATAATTTTTTCCAAACCTAATCACTGATAAGGGTATAAAGTACTTAAATAACAACCTTTAATTTATACTGAAGTCATAATACCGCTATAGACCCCTTCCACTACCTATGGCTAAATCTAAGCTTCCAAAATGGCCGCCATCGATGTACGGATTAAAGATGGTGGCCAAAGTGGTGCCCAATTTTGTCATTTGCCCGATTATGCAAGAACCGTTGCGATAAAAGTTGTTTGCAATAATTTAATCTACAATATCATTCCCATACATTTTTTTTCATATCTCTTCTGGTTTTTGAGAAAAATGGATTTTAGGCCATTTTCGGCCAATTTTTGGCTAATGCTAACAGACGTCTCAATTTGTCAACTTACAACTTGCAACTGCTGCTGCGTTGTTTCTAATTCAGGTGGTTGGCTCCAATTAGATCCCTTCGAAAGGTGGGAGTGTTTTCTTTGCAACAAGAGTCGTTGAAAAGGTCTACGACTGTTAGAAACCGAGCTACGCCCATTTTACTAGGGGCTGGTATTATAGTCACTTGGATATTTCGCTCATTTTGATCTTTCGTCTTCTACTGTGACGCGTCTAATTTAGGTAGATCACTCTAATTAGATCCCTTTGAAAGGTGGGACTGTCTTCTTTGCAACAAGGGTAGTTGAAAGGATCTATGACTGTTGGAAACCGAGCTATGCCCGTTTTACTAGGGGCTGGTATTATAGTCACCATTGGATTTTTCGCTCATTTTGAACTTTCAACTGCTGTTGTGGCGCTTCTAATTTAGGTAGATCACTATAATTAGATTTATTTGAAAGGATGGAATGTCTTCTTTGCATCAAGGGTTGTTGAAAGGGACTACGACTGTTAGGAATCGGGCCCGATTTACTAGGGGTTGGTATCACAGTCATCGTTCGATTTTTTTTGCTCATTTTGAACTTTCAACTTCTATTGTGACGTGTCTAATTTAGGTAGATGACTCCAATTATATTCATTCAAAAGGCCGGACTGTATTCTTTGCAACAATGGTAGTTGAAAGGATCTACAACTGTTAGGAACCGAGCTATGCATGTTTTACTAAGGGCTGGTATCACAGTCACCGTTGAACTTTTCACTCATTTACAACTTTCAACCAGTGCTGAGACGTTTCTAATTTAGGTAGATCATTCTGATTAGCTTCATTCGAAAAGTAGTGATGCCTTCTTTGCAACAAGGGTAGTTTAAATGGTATACCTAATTGCAAACGTCTCAGCACCAGTTGAAGGTTGTAAACGAGAGAAAAATGCAACGGTGACTGTTTTACCAGCCAATAGTAAAACGGGCATAGCTCGGTTTCTAACAGCCGTAGACCCTTTCAACTACTTTTGTTACAAAGAAGACATTCCAACCTTTCGAATAAATCTAATTGGAGTCATCTATCAAAATTAGACGCGTCACAATAGAAGTTGAAAGTTGAAAATGAGCGAAAAATCGAACGCTGACTGCAATACCAACCCCTAGTAAATAGGGCGTAGTTCGGTTTCTAACAGTCGTAGACCCTTTCAACTACCCTTGTTGCAAAGATGACAGTCACACCTTTCGAATGAATCTAATTAGAGTGATCAATCTATATTAGACGCGTCACAATAGCAGTTGAAAGTTGAAAATGATCGAAAAATCAAACGGTGACTATAATACCAGCCCCTAGTAAAACGGGCGTAGCTCGGTTTCTAACAGTCGTAGAACATTTCAACTACCCTTGTTTCAAAGAAAACAGTCCGACCTTTTGAATGAATCTAATTGAAGTCATCAACCTAAATTAGACGCGTCACAATAGAAGTTGAAAGTTCAAAATGAGCGAAAAATCGAACGGTGACTGTGATACCAACCCCTAGTAAATCGAAGAGCTCGGTTTCTAACAGTCGTAGACACTTTCAACGACCCTTGTTGCAAAGAAGACATTCCAATCTTTCGAATGAATCTAATTGGAGTCATCTACCTAAATTAGACACGTCACAATAGAAGTTGAAAGTTCAAAATGAACGAAAAATCCAACGGTGACTGTAATACCAGCTCCTTGTAAAACGGGCATAGCTCGGTTTCTAACAGTCATAGACCCTTTCAACGACTCTTGTTGCAAAGAAGACACTCCCACCTTTCGTATGGATCTAATTGGAGTCATCCACCTGAATTAGAAACTACCAGCAGCAATTGCAAGTTGTAAGTTGACAAATTGAGACGTCTGTTAGCATTCAATTAGCCAAAAATTGGCCGAAAATGGCTTAAAATCCATTGTTCTCGAAAACCGTAAGAGATATGAAAAAATGTAAGGAATGACATTGTAGATTAAATTATTGCAAACAACTTTTATCTCAACCGTCTTTATGTATCGGTAACGGTTCTTGCATAATCGGCCTAATGGCAAAATTGGGCGCCATTTTGGCCGCCATCTTTAATCCGTACATGGATGGCGGCCATTTTAGAAACTTAGATTTAGCCACAGGAAGTGGAAAGGGTCTATAGCGGAATTATGACTTCAGTATGAACTAAAAGTGGGTTATTTAAGTACTTTAAAGTGCTTTAAGTACTTTAAGTGCCTTAAGTACTTTAAGTGCTTTAAGTACTTTAAGTTCTTTTCAGTGATTAGGTATGGTTAAAATTGCATTTTAGCATATTTTCTGGCAACCATCTTGGAATCTATTATTTTGCCCAAGGGTTAGGGGGTGGCACCCGTCGGATTCTTTTTCAGAACCCTAAACTTGGCTCGAATCCCTTAAAAAATATTAGTTAGACCAAAAGTCGCACCTCATCCTGGCTACCTGACTAGAGCGCCCGTGTGATCTACACGGATTCCCAAAGTGAAGTGAAAGGCAAGGCATGGTAACAATCCTATAAAGGATGCGCCATGAGTGATTCTAGGGAGGATTAGCTAAACTAATCATAAGGAGATTTAAAATGGGCTGAGTTTTAAATTGCATTGGGCATTAAATAGCCAATTCAGAGTGATTTAGCACATACTGAAGGTTAGTATTTTGCAGATAGTATAAAACTAATTTTAAGCTTCGTTAAAATTTTTGTGTTTTTTTAAGTAGCATCCTAGCAACAACATTGTCTTTAATGGACGTTATGGTTTTGCATCGCTACAGACTTCAACCCTGCCAATCCGTTGGGCTTTTCTCCAAAGATGGATGATCCCAGCTGTCTAACAATAGTCCTCCATTCCTTAGTCATCCCTCAACAATAGTCACACACAACTTGCTACTTTAGTACTGAACAATCCTAGACTCCATACAACAATGAATCACATTTTACAGTAAGACAGTTCTGTCAGAAGCCCGTGATTAGAAGTCATGTCAGAAGTCCTGATTTTGCCCGTGTTATAGCAGCTTAACAAAGAAGAAAAGCCAATTACCTTATGCCAATTGCTGGAGAATATGAATAGGGCCAAATATTCACTGCATGGCTTGTTGCACGTCTGCTAATTTCTTTATTTTTTCCCCCGTAAGATGATACAGTGCTATACAGACAGACTGAAGCAGCGGAGTGTATGGCATGGTCCAACTGCAACCAAATATCAACTGCTATTGGCTAGAGAAGAATTTCGTAAAAACCCACCTGTCAGTTTAGGAAGAGAGATGTTTACTTATGTGGAATCAGATTTTGCTTTGGCCATGAGCTTGTGTCATGCTGCTGAATTGCTGAATCAACATGGCATGCGCTCCTTCTACCATTTTTTAAAAGGTAAACGTTTAAAACTTTATTGTGTTGACATAGAAAGAGTGTACGTTTTTAAAAAATCCAACCATCATACTTTGAATGTACGGAAAACGTTAAGTACAAAAATATGACGCTCAAATTCAAAAAGTCAACACGTAAAAGTGTTAGTGAATTTTCAAGACGAAGGTGACTAAAAATTAAAACTTCTTTGTCCTTTCTTCATCAGGTTGCTTCAAAACGTGTTTGCTTCGGTTTACATCACCATCATTTGCTTCGTTGAGGTTGCTTTTTTTAACCAGGCAGGGCACGTAGCGTGAGCAAGCTACGTGACCCGCCTGGTTTAAAAAAACAACCTCAACGAAGCAAGGGATAACAGTGATGTAAACAGAAGAAAACACGTTTTGAAGCAGACTGATGAAGATAGGACGACGAGGAATTTTTAATTTGTAGTCATCTGCCTGTCGAAAATTATTTATTCGTATTGACTTTTTGAATTTGAGCGTCGTATTTTTGTACTTAACGTCTATGTTTTCTGTTATGTCCTTACTAAGGCTGCACCGATACCCATACTGGATTGGTTCAGTTCCCAATATTTGTTTATCTGTATCGGATCGGAATTGGCAACTTTCGCTGATAAATTCATAACTCTGGAACCGTTTGAAATTACAACATGCGGTTTGCTACATTTTGCTCAGGAAATCACTAAGTATCTTCCTAGCTATGTTTTAACTGTTAGTTACTAATTTAAAATTGTTATTTTAATAATTATTTAACCTTTGAAGAAAACTATATCACTGATAAAAAAAAAGTTGGGAATTAAATTTGGATATGTGTATCAGTTGCATGGGATACCGCGATGCCTTTGTTGTTTCTGTTGAACCCATATTGTATGCAGGGTAACTGTTGATGTTTTTGGGGTGAAACATAGGGTTTGCATTTGAGTTCACCCAGGCTTTAGGAATAAAGATGTTTATCTAAGTTCAAGCCGGTGATCTCCATTTTGTCCGCTTTTCATGCCCTCCCGGTCACACCAAAACCAACAGTATCAGCAACATTTTAAAAACTGGATCGGTGTCTGATCGTTATGGTTGGTATAGGTGTAGCCTTAGTTCTTAATGCAAGAAATTTTATTGACATGTTCAAAACACGTATCCCACTGTCTATTCCTGATGTTAGTGCTTGAGTTATAATCTTGGGTCACATTTTTGTGGGAGGCCTCTTGAATGTTTATTAAAGGTATTTTGGCGTCTTGAAAATGCTGTGTGGAAATTCTAAAGCTCTCAAATGGGACTGAAAAAAGAAATGGATTTTAATAGCATCTGGGATCGATCGTATGGAATTTGGTGTTTTGTGCTGGAGTGGTGTGCTGCTACTCCGTTTATTCGGTCCTTCCCGTCCTCGTCTTGCATGTGTTCCCTGACTCGTGTAGCAGCAGCTGCTACGATAGGAAGGTGCTAGCAGGACCGACAATCCTGGGTGATGCAGTTGCAGATTTATAACTTCTTTACGTGACTATTTGTTGAATTTTATTTCAAGCTTGGCATGTCCTACTGACTGAAGGAATCGAGCGTCTTATAGCCTGGGCTTTCTTTTACGCGATTTAAACAAGTTAGCCTATCTGGTACTAATGCTGCCACCACGATGGGTAGTTAATGTTATTAGCTAAACTGAGTTAAGTAAAAATATCCATTAAATGACGAAGCATAGTAATCAAAATCAAAGGAAATTTGCGAGGCATCTCAAATTGCATTTCAAACTCTTGGTATATGCTTAATAACAAGATAACTGTGTACACTTTACATTATTTAAAAGTCCCAAGTGTGGTTTTCGGCCTTTACATTAAGGATTTTATTCAACACTAGTTTCACACTTTTTGTTCAACTACAAAATAATTTCGAATAGAAATAAGTTTGGTGTTCACAGAAACTGAATTAAAAACAGTGTCGCACTTGCTACTTAATAAAACATTCAAAAGAACTCTAAACTACAGCAGTGTCGCACTTACTGTAAACCGTCCCCTTTACATTAAAAAGAACTCTGTTTAAGTAAACATTTCACTTAAACCAATTTTCCAGTAGTCAAAACGAACCCTTGCCTTTTTGGGTAAAAGAAAACTTGCTTCAAATACTTTTACTACTTGAGATTTAGTGACTCGAGTTTTTAAAATAAATACATTAAGTTATAATAAAGAAAAAAAGCTAGTTAAGGGATACCTTAACACCCTGACGAATTTGTGGTGACTAGACTAGAAACTGCCGATAACCTATGTCCCCATATTAATAAGACAAGACGCCAAGTTAAATTAAAAAAA